>DVZN01001337.1:0-10370 GCA_018237365.1 Caria ino melicerta
AGGATTAAAAACAGACAGTTCATTTTTATTTACTTGTATAGATGGGGGCTTAATTTTTCTGTCCCTTCCACAGGTATGAACATAGTGGACTCTTGTTAGAGGCAGATATCTATACATGGCAGTCGCTACACCGGTACTTTTGATTGCTCGTCTCACCATAAATACTTGAGTGAACGCTATTCAAATGTGTCAATGAAACATTATAAATACGTTCAGACTTTCTAAATCTCAAGTTACCAATCAAACCTACAAAGACCAGCTAATTATGTACAAACAATATCTCGTACTTGAAAACGTCAATTACTCTCAACCCACACAACATTTTAAGGCAAGCTCTTAAATTGGGGAAAGACAAGCGCAGACTTACGATTTTGTTATTCCAGTGACTGTACCAATACCATATATCAGTATTGTTAAAAATAATTTATGTTATTGGCGTAAGCCTGAGCTTAAAATATAATGTTTTTTTCTGTGGAATACATATTATTATTACTAATAATAATAACCCGGATAATGCTATAAAAACAAAACCGCTATAGTATTTAATATAAAAAATAACCTCTGAATTTCTTTTTATTGTATCTTTTACACCCACACACACACACATACACACACATAAGATATGTAAAAGATTCAATAAAATACAATACAATACAATTTATTTTTATTGTATTTTTTAACTTTTATATTTGGATATTTTTTCCGTGTCAGTTCGACTCCTTTTTGGAGATTTGACGACTTATCTCCCTGCGAAATAGCTCGTATATCAAATGAATGATCCATGAACCAACAGGAACACGGGAGTAGGTTGCTGTACATCACCCTAAGATTAGAGTTATGTGCAGAAACCTACCCACCGTAGTACTAGTGTTTACCATGGTTGTTGTGTTCCAGTCCCGCAGGCAGGGTACCGAGCATACTTGCATAATATGGTCAATACTACATCTAACTTATATGATGATTATAAGGACCAGTTATCTCATACCACCAGTTCTTTAACACAATCTCTTTGATACCATAAAAAAGCGAATCACATAATGTTATCCTAAGAAGTGCAATTATAGTTAAGATATTAAAATTTTAATATAATATGTACCACCGATACAAATATTTGATAAGATAATATAAATACATTAAACGAGTGCGACATATTAGCGACCAAAGTCGTTCGTCTGTGCATGTCACACAATCAGCTTAAAACACAAGGGACAATACATTTGTTACATAAGTTTAGTCGGTGTTAAGTAAAGCGTTTCCCTCGGCGCGTGTGTTTTTACACGACGGATATAAATCTCCAGCTATTTTCGGAACAATGTATCGTTCATTATTCTCAACTTTACAGATTCGAGTGCTCTAAAATGGGCATGTGTTTAAAAGGTATATTACACAAAGCTATTTCTAAATTGAAACAAACTTATACTTTAGTTTATAACACTGATTAGTCATTGACTCTACAGTAACATGGACATGACTAAAATATTGCTACCACTTAGAGAAATAGATATCATGTTAGCGTACAAAAATATGTAATAGTAGGTACGTCAGTTTAAGAGAACTTCAAATGTGATGTCGTGTGAGACACCTGCTTATAAACTCAAGTAAAATATTAATATCTGGGCCTCATAAATTTATAAATATCTCTGGACCAATCACACATATTGATCTAACCCCAAAGTAAGCAATTTTTTTGCTTGTGTTATGGGTGTTAGTCACGCTGGGCAGGCAGATTAGTAGTGGCATACCGCAGTGTATGTTTGTTACGTACTGTGTTGTCTGAGGGAGGAGCTGCTGCCCACGTTCCGAACGGGCCCTTAATGGCCTTTTACGATACTCACGAGCAAACATGGGGTGGTGCTATTATATTATCTTAATCACCTTACAGTTATTTTTAACCAGTAATAATTATAAATTAAACAAAAAAAGGCAAAATAAAATTAAGCATTAGACTTCAACTTACCTACTTCCCGCGCGCGTCCGCGCATTCCTTGCCAGCGTGTTCATTCAGCAGCACCTTTACATCTTCATAGATCCTATGTGCTACACAAGGTGAAAAACGGCAGAAACCTAACTATTGTTTTTCTATTTAATCATACCCTACTCGATATAGTTCATGTTTTTTTTAAATGGCGCTTTATTGCCGCCATATTGAATTTTGATACCTAACGTGTGACGTAGAAATCACTTAAATCAGCTCACATGTTTGGTCTCTTTAGTGCCACAATGTAACTTACATACATACATATATACGCACATACATACTATGTGGTTTAAAGGTACGGCTGTCGCCTGTTAAGACCGCTAGTCGCTTAGTTCCTGGGTTCAATTCCCAGGTCGGGCAACTTTTCTTAAAATGTTTTTCAGATTATACTGAGTAAGCATGACATTGCCCAGGATTGGAATGTGCCTGAAGTGGCGATAGGCTTGCCACCTATCACATCATAGGCCTTAGTACCTTGGCTAATTGTAAGTGTTCTAGTATATCTACTGGATTTACGAGTCGTGGAGATACTATTACACCTCTGCCTACCCCTTCGGGGATAAGAGGCGCGAAGATACTACATACATACATAGACTGTTAATCAAATAACCTTCATTTGAATTGCACAGTCGGGTAAAGAAATAGCTATAAGCCACTATTGTATCCGCGCAGGTGACTTACAAGTTTTTTTTTGTGGAACCCTAATTCTTTAGCTTCAACTTCAGCTGCTACGAAAATCCTACTAACACGGTCTAGTTGTTTTAAATATGAGCTAGAACAAAGAAACACAGACACAAAAGTTAATAATCGTTTTTACTGGCGGTGATGCTGCTGTACACCGCCCAAACTATTTTTAAGTTATCGCCATCTACCTTCAACGCAAGGAAAAAGAAAGAGACAAGACTGTTAGAATTAGAATGCTTTAAAAATTGTATGAACGTTTAGCCTATACCTCAGGATTCAACGTTTAAAATCCTTGCAGGTTTGCACATGCTCACTAATTTCACAGCGCTAAATATGTCCCGTCTCTTTTAATTGTTATGTGGGCGAAGGCAGATAGCAATAGTTTTAAAACGCACAGCAGAATAACCTCCATTGTAAATGTGTATACGTATTGGACGGATTCAATTTTATTTTGTGTTTAGTCTAGAATTGTTTATCTTTTGAACGGCGTAGATAAAGATGCGGCAAACATTAAAGAAATATAGCCGTAGGCGACATTTTCATAAATTTAAATTACCAGAATTATAAAAGGCGATCTATCATCACAATCAATTAAAATTTTACCTTACAAAGATTGCAGTAAATGGCTGGCCCGAGTCTTATATAAGCGAATATGAGTCAAGCGGGAGTTATTGGCAATTACAGTCCTCATCTAGATAAGGAAATATAATTATATTGGTCGGTTGGATTGAAACAACCTCGGTGGGCGGAGCCGAGAACATAACTAAACTCGATAGAGTCATTAGCTTCCTGCGGTGTTGATATTTCCAATTTAGCCCACGGTCCGAACACAAGAGAAGCAGAAGCGACGCTTGGCTGACTGTAAGTAGGTACTTGTTGACTTACCAGTAATAAAAAAATAGTACCTCAAGTTTTGCCTACCGCTAAGTAAATCCGTTTAACAGCTTTCAAAGCAAAATGAAAATCCTATGTTTAGAATATATGTTTAAATTATGTTTATCTTCTGTAATTTGTGTTGTGGATTTTTTGTGTTGTGGATTTTTTGTGTTGTGATTAAATAAATAAATAATTACCCTTAGTCTGGGGGATGTTTATAGAGGTTAGATGTTTATAGCTCCTATAAACAAAAGAAAAACTACTTACCTGTAAGGAAGTTCATGAAAAGCGAATTAAGATTACTGCAACTAACATACGTCCATTTGGTACCTACTGCCAATATTTTTTAATTTTAAAGACAAATAATCATAATCAAAAATGTTTTATTAATAATAAATGTATAGAATATAGGCCTGAAGAGGCTGTGAAAAGCAAAACCGGTTGGCTTATAATATTATTATTACAAGTTGTTTTGTGGAAAAGCACAAGTGTGTTTTGATAAATATAATATACAATGAAATACCACCATGTGTTGACGACGAAAAGAATAGATTAAGATCTGTGAACGTTATATTAATAGGTGTTAGAGCCCTTGCCCAAATCTAGCCCTATATATTCAGTTCAAATCCTTGAAGTGTTCTGATTTAAAAAGGTAGATTGTAAATTTATTGTCGCAAGAGGTTTATCAGTCCAGATTAAAGCTGGCAACGAACCTTATTGGTGTTTCAATTTCAATAATCATAAAATTGTTTAGACTAGATTTTGAGACCAAATAAACCAATATTACATTCTAATATCATTTACACTATTCATTCTTGGCACTTGGTAAAACTTCATTGTTAATAATTTATATTAAAAACTTGTACTGTTCCACATAAATTTATTTAATATTTTTGCCTACCGGTTTCGCTTTTACAGCATCATCATAGCAATATTACTAATACTAAATATTACATTCTAACCCAAAACACAATACTGCAAGGAAATCTAGTTCTAAATAATGTTCAAAGCATTTTAATTTAAAAATTATTATATTTCTTGAGGTAGAACTGCATTCTTAATCTAAGTGGTTGGTTGTTGACTCGACTCATTTCACCCGCTTAGTGTATTAGACGTAACGGTGTGAGCCCGGCTCGCCGCCCGGCGTCGTCTGTTTGGCTAGCCGTCATTAGCACGCCGGAGCTTGGCCAGCGGATCGTACCTCCCTTGAGTCAACACTGTGATGTCGACATATCACTCGATCCCAGTAAAATGATCCGACTCTACGCAAACACTGCACCTAACACTATTAGAAGTTGTATGCATAAATCTAGTATTTGATATTCGTAGATAGGATTTCATTGGTAGATAGTATTACATTTTTCTTTCACTCTAACAAATTTTGCCCTATTATATCTCGGTCTCAAGTGTAGGAAATGATAGACTTGCGCTTAAAGCTAACATTTCCGCCATAAGGTACCATCGGTAAAATCTACATTGCCTCTAGGTGGCCGTTATATCTTATAATCAATCGTGTGTTCATTCGTTTAAAAAAAATCAAAAAATGTAAATCTTGTGACACAATACTATCACTTTTATAATTTTTTCTTACCTTAATTCCCTGGAAATAAAGAGAGGTGTATGAAGGCTTATTAATCGGTGATCTGATGTAGAGCAGAACAATAAATATACAACAATAATAATGAACGAATCATTGGATTAAATTACATTCACCACAAGTCCTCTCAACAGAGCGCCACCATCTTCCTCGCATTATATGGGAAGCAATTGAAATAAGGCAACACCATAATTTCAATCGAGAGGATGGTTATAAGTTATCATCTGCGTGGAATACAGTGATTTGTTAAATTAGTCATAAATGGGAAAAATTAAAAACTGTGGATACGGTTAGTAATGTGTGTTGGGAGAATATTAATAAAAAAACGGTTGGGGGTAGATGATAATCGTTCTTGATTTGGCAGACGGAGGAAGCTCGCAGCACCAGTCTTCTCGTGAGCATGGTCCTTGTAACAGGATCGAAACGTCGAGATATAAAAACCAAGTAAGTTTTAAACGTGTTTTGACCCGTTATTGTCATAACTATTTAAACACTAGAACTTTCGTCAAATTTACATTAATATTTTAAAATTATATAACAAAAATATCTATCCGTGATTGAGAATTAAATGCTAAAACCGATTATGTTAAAATTTGGCTCGTAAAGTAAATTATAACTTATCGTTAAATTATACGAACTACAAATCGTGAGGATGGATAAAGTATTTTATCAAAAGGCAAACACTAAAGATCATCGAAAATTATAAACATACCTACCGATGTAAGTAACTTTTTATCTAGTCTCTTTTTAATTTTAGTTGAAAATTGATAGCGACGACTTTAAATTAAAGTAGTCAAAGCGCAGGAGAATCGGCGCCCCATCGAAATGGTCATAAAAATTAATGGGCTATTCATCATTTTTTTGTACATGGAAATGTGCCTATCTATGAGCCAAAGGCTGACGTTTAGCTATGGCCCATCAATCGGTGGCATCCCCTATTTAATGGGGGTTTTACTTTTATTACCCCTTTACGGCGCCGGGGAATTTATGTCGATAGTGTTTGGTAATTGAAACGCCATTGTCTTTGTTGAACAACAGCTAGCTACAGCCACAACTTCGGTATTGTGGAGCTGGAACGTAGTAAAGTTCTAGTAAGCAAATGCCAATTATCAGATAAACACTTTCTAATATTAAATCTAATATAGAGTCTGAATATTCAAATATATTAATTACTTGGAGATAATTTGCATAATCTTAAATAGTAATAATTAATAACAAATAATATAACAGAAATCAAAAAAATATAAAATCTCAAAGTTAACAGTTTATTTGCTTGTGACATGGCATGATTAGTTAACGATATGAAAGAAAACCTTATGCATAAACACAAAAATAAATTTAAGAAACTCCAGACCTATAAATATAAACCATGTTTTTCACACAAACACATGTCCCTATCATTTCTTGAAACATCGAACCCGAATGTCGTTCATCGGCGGAGTTTGGTCTATGTGCTACACACTATAGTCTTGTCACTAGTCGCTACACCAACGAGGTGAGCCTGATCAATTGTTAGCCAAATCGGCGGCGTTACGACTTGCAAACAAAATCCTTTTGCGATTTCAATCGTTTTTAAACAGTAAAACCGTACCTTGATCTTTAATAGACAGCTCCTTGACGAGCAATTTGAAAATTGACCTTTTGGATGGATCTTCAATGGCACTCGTCTGCATCCGAGGTAGACCCATTACTGATGGGATCTCTACGGTTTACTCATTTTGTTTTCTAAATTAAAAATGTAAATCACTGTTAGGTACTTACAAGTTTGTATTTAAAAATCATAATAGTGATTAAAATAACGAAGCATTGATGCTGGAACTAGTTCAATTCAGCATTTAATCTGTTTGTTAATTTATACCACTTAGTAGCGATTTATTACACAAACATTAACCCAACTCCGGAGAGTTTATTCCCATGTCCAAACGCTACTTGCATTTGTTACGCTCATCACAATGGTATAAACTAACAAAAACAAGCAGTCAGTCTGTTTGTTTAACTTCACCAATATACCCGGCAGACGAGACAATGACCTCTCCCTCGCGAGGGCCGGTCAGCCCTTAAATAGGGTGCTTTGATTTGCAATTACTTTTTGGAATTCCCAGCCCTAATTCTTTCATACTCGTTTTCTAGTTGCATTTTAATTTCAAATGCGATTAATTTAAAACACAAAAATAAATAAATTCCGTCACGCCCATATATCCTTAAATAGATAGCATGTACCTACGACTAGTTGACTATTGTATAAAGTCAACTATAAATCGTTTGTTCCTTTGTGTAAATCGCAAATCTTAGACGCCTCAAAAAGAAAAAAATATATATCTATTGTGAACCCATTTAATCAAGCTTTAAAGGTATTATAAGACATATCCATTACACAAAGGTGCTGCAAAGTCACTGGAATCGGTTAGTCACAGCATAAACTGATTTAAGTTCAATTAATGTAAGTATACAGAATAGGCATGCGGTCGATACTTCCCTCCGTAGTGTTGGGACATTTATTATTGACCTGAGAATCACCTTTTGTTTTCTATTTATACTCACTACTTCGACACACCGTAAATAGACATCTGATTTTCAAACTACTACCAACACTAGTATTATAAACATATAAATATGTTTATTTATTCGGTATTCACTTACAAATCACGAACAAATTGCCAGCGACGGTGTTTCCGAATCTCCTTCAAGAAAAGAGTTTACTCATTCCTAAAAGATCGGCAACGCAAATGTGCAACTCTTGTTATTGTAGTTGCGCATGGGTGGCGGTATTCACTTACCACCAGGTGACCTGCTCCTTCTACTATAAAAATTAACAAACGATTAAAATAATAGTCACATTTGGTATGCAATTATTCTTTGACCCAGAAAAAGACATAGGTAGGTGACAATATTATTAATAGTCGTACAGGAGCGCTGGGTACATGAAAAATCGCATTGCAATGTTTCTAGCAATATTTAGTGATTTGAAAAAAAGTATTTAAAATGGACAACAGTTACAATCTAAAATAGACATCCGGAGAAAAAGGTTTAAAGTTAGCATTTTGTGTTAAGTACAAAACTAATGAAATGCGTTAAGCGTTGTTACTGATTATTGGCTTTACTTAGCCTCCAAAACAACTACAAAATGCAAATGGCAGCGCGTGTCGTACAGCGGCCCATCTTGCAGTTGCGCCCGCCGACGCTACAACTACGTCTCAGCATGATCATTTCACAAAAGCTTTTGGTAATAGAGATTAACTATAACTATTCCTAATCTGAAAAATATTGTATCGCAAACTATAATTTTGTATCTTTCTTCTAAAATATATGTCTTTTAAATCGAGTAGTAAAGAAAGAGGTATGTAATAATTACTAACATTCATAACTTATAAGGTAAAAATAATTTGCTGGCCAGAAATTTGGTATTATAAACTTCTAATATCTTATAATCTATACTTTCCTTCGTCGGCACTTGGTGGAATTCCATTGTATATTATATTTATCAAAAACACACACTTGTACTTTTCCACAAAACAACTTTAATAATTATATTATAAACCAACCGGTTTCGCCTTTCACAGCATCTTCAGGGCTATATTTTATACATTTATTATTAATCAAACATTTTTTTAACTATGATTTACTTAATCTTTAAGATTAACTTAATCTTAAATAATTTAAAAAAAGTTTGATTAACAATAAATGTATAAAATATAGCCCTGAAGATGCTGTGAAAGGCGAAATCGGTTGGCTTATAATATAATTATTAAAGTTTTTTTTTGTGGAAATACAAGTGTGTGTTTTTGATAAATATAATATACAATGGAATTCCACCAAGTGCTGACGAAGGAAAGTATAGATTAGGTAAACTTACTTTTGATATCCAGGCTTCAGGGAGGCAACAGACTATTGACTTTAAGCAGCTTTGCCCAAGCTAGGTAGACAGGTACTGTACCATGCCTCCATAGGCAAATATTGCATTATACTTCATTTATAATATTGCAAGGTGAATGTACGAGCCAATATGCAATTTACCTCGTACGGCGTATTTGTTTAAGTTAGCATTTTTGTACCTTTATAACAATTTTACTTATTTCAATAAATCAGTGATCGCTAGCCACTCATTCGGGAGCAGCAGCCCGTCTTATATTAGTGATCAATTAGCATTATCATTTGGGTATCATTCTCAACTAACCCAACCTAGCATTATCATCTGGGGTCAGCAGCAGGCACCAGCAACGATCATACTGCAGTGTAGCGGAACAAGTGAACCCTACAGTGAACAAGCAGACAGATTTCCAGTTGTAAGAAATTCACGCTGCCTATAGACACCAAAGGTGATAGGTGCGTTGCCAACCTGAGGCCAGGATTTTAGATCTCATGCAAAAGTAAGTATACCGGCTACTCTATGCTCCAAAACGGAACCCGTCAACGGCAAGCACTGACGTTATGGCGGCAGGAATGGGTAAGGCGATGGTATAATTCCACCCGGGTGAGCCGCTGCAAAGCTCTACCACCTAGTAAAAGATCACAGTGTTAATGAAAGTAAGCCATTGCTGGCCCTTTCGAGCTGCCTGGCAAGAAGGCAGATGCTCTATTCCATAAAAATTTTGCCTTTTTGAAATACATTTTAAAACCAAACGCATATTCTATGCATTTTTAGTGTCATGGTTAGGACATATCTCGCAATTTTAACACTTTATACAAGTTATTTTAAGCGACACCATTTGACGCTCTCCCTAACAAGCACCTAGAAGTATTCTCGTAACTCCCAAGTTTTAATGATGCTAACACACAATAGCCTTGTATAAAAATATAGTAAGTACCTAATAGTAATGTAGAAGGTATATAATATAGATAATCATTAGCAAGAGAAAATGTACTTTATAATCTAGAATAAATAAATAAACTACCCCGTGTTGGCCCGGCATCCTTTGCAGAATAGACCATCTGCCTTCCTGCAAGTCAGCTCATAAAAGACGAGCATAAGTATAATTTCACTAACACTGTGATCTATTACTAGGTGATAGAGCTTCGCAGCGGCTCGCCCGGGTAGAATGGTACCACCGCCTTACTTATTTGTGTCGCCATTACGACAGTGCTTGCTGTTGACGCGTTCTGGTTTGGACGGTAAGATAGCCGGCAAACTTAATTTTGCACAAGGCCTAACATCTCAGCCTTAGGTTGGCAACGCACCATTTTCACCTTTGTTGTCTATAGGCAGCGTGAATTTGTTACTATCACAAAATCCTTTTG
>DVZN01001338.1:0-10370 GCA_018237365.1 Caria ino melicerta
ACCTAGGTTGACATTCTATGACCAAATCGCCCGTGTATTATCTGAGGGTGTCACACTGTGTACCGTGTACACTATATAGAAAATTTAGATCATATTTATATGTTGTTGGTAGTCACAGTGTGAATTTCAAAATATGTGTTTTTAGTATCCATGACTAACGAGTATTTTATTCATCAGTGATTTTGAAATCGTCGCTGAAGGTTCAAAAATAGCATCTCAGGCTTCTCTGCAAAATAGACAATTTACCTAACTACCACGCAGCTTATTAAAAGAGAACATAGACTTACTGTTACAAACATTAAGACATCGGACTAGGAGGTGGATTTTTACAGCAGCTTACCTGGATTGGAAACACTGCTTTAACTCACTCAGACACCATAACCTTAGTGCTTGCTATTGAAGTATTTTGGTTTCGAGTGTAAGGTAGCCGGTAGAATTTACTTTTGCAAAAAGCCTAACAACCCTACCCCAGGTTTCTTTTTCACTATTATCACCACCGGTACCTGTAGGCTATGTGAATTTCATACCATCAGAAAATGCTCTGCTTGTTTGCTTTCAAATATTAAAAAAAATATCCTCTTTTAATATTTTTGGTGTGTATAATACTATTAACATTTTTGGCCACATATTATTAATATTTTTAATGTGCATAGGCACCATGCCTTTTTTCATCATAAAATCCATTTTGTTAGCATTGTAAAATCATATAAAATATGGTGTATTTATTTTTATTGTGTTAGACTATTCTTCTATTTTCTATAAAGAGTGTCATATTATTTAAATAGCTCCCAGTTTTTGAAAACTGGCTCTCTAAAAACTTCTTTAAACCTTAACCATTAACAGAGATCAATATTTGAAAAGTAGTCCATATACTTATTCACAATAAAATCACATATCGTCTATAGTTGGCACCCAAAATGCCATATTTGTACATGCTGATGCTAATAACATAAATTTTGGATTAAACTGTACACACTGGATAGGAGCAGGATGATCTCCATTTAAGACACAAATTTTGTGTCCCGTGTCTGCATTCCAAACATGTACCCTGCCGTCAGTCGAACCACTGAATACATATTGGGAGTCTGGACTAAAGGAAGCTTCTATAGGTATGCCTTTATTATTGAGGTGGCCAGTGAATGTTTGCAGTGGAGTGCCATGATAAGCATCAACCAATCTTATAATTGAGCCATTTGTACTGATTAGCATTGTCTTCCCATCTCTCGAAAATTTTAATCCTGTCCAATCACATTCCTTCTCTTGATTTAATTTAAACGTTACAAAGGGGCCCTTGTCAAAAGATCTAACATCATAAAGTTTTATACTTTCTGAATTAACTCCGGCAGCAAATATTAAACCTTCTGGATCATATGCAGCCACAGGTCTTCCTGGTAAATGCATCAATCCCTGACAGTTTGGAGATCGTAAGTCCCAAAGACGTAATGTTTTGTCCAAGGCTCCTGATAAAAATGTATCTTCTACTGGTGATAAACACAGAGTCACAACTTTCTTAGTATGCCCTGGGAAATACCGGATGTACTTATTGTCATGAAGAGATAAATATCTGATAGTATCATCAACTTTGGTTGAACTATGAATTGCCGTGTTTTTAGCATGTGTGAAATGTATTAAATCAACTCCATATTTCTTACTGTTGACAGTAATCATTTGTGTGCCTTTCTCACAGTCGTATATAACAATCTGGTCATCTTCACTGCATGAGATGAGTAGTTCTCCACTAGGAGAAAAATCTATACTATTTATTTTATCCGTATTTTCGCGGAAAACTCTAGCAACTTTGAAGCTTCTTATAACTTGATCCACGAGTTTCATCATTTTTGTAATGTTATTGAATTAAAGCCTTCGCAAATATTATCTAATAGTATTTCCAGTGCATGGTAATTAGAACTTTTAAAACTACTTCTGTCTTAAGTGGGCCTTAATGTTAAAATTATTGCCCTTTCCTAAGTTTCACAACACAATGTGATTGTAAATTCGTTCCATTTTTCATTAATCAAAATGTTGCGTGCTACAGTGTAGTACCGAATATTGTAATTTATCAATAAACTTAAACCGCGGGCTGTACACGCTGATACACGCCAGATAAATCTGTGCAGATAAATCAATGCAGGTAAATCATAAATAGTAAATTGTAAACAATGACAAATGACACTTGACAGCAAACACTTTTTTATGGGACAGGCTGAGGCCCAAAGTCACTCAAAGTAACACGTAATTTAATGTTGTAACACATCCACAATTTAATAGTTTTATATGCCTTCATTTATTTTAATGATGTTATTATTTGAGATGCTTAAGAAAGTACGAGGTTAACAAGGTATAGTAAGTACGAGATTTCTAGCTACTTATGTACGAGAAAAAAATTACGGTAGGTAGCCCTGGGTTGTATTCAACATTTTCAGTGATGTCAACTCAGCCCCTTCGGGGCTAGATCTCGGTAGAGTATATATGTTCTGTGGGCTAGATCTAACTCATTTTTTCCTCTTTTAGCTTTTACCCCCCTTAGCCCCTAGCCCCAAGTTTAGCCCAAAGTCTATCAAATGTTATACAAAAGACAAGCTATGAACAAAGGAAATTTATATATAAATATTTTGTAAAACCTAAACTCACGCATTTTAATTTTCATCATCGTATCTATCTATTCAAAATGCTCATGTCTGTATTTTATGTCCTCATGCCATCTCCATACTCATTACCTTCATTTTAGACTAAGTAACTACTTTATTCAGTTCCATTAAAGTTTTTATTATGTTACGATCATAATGAGTTTGACATACTTGTCTGAAAACTTGTCAATTTCATAAAGGAGGAAGCTTTTTCCTGTTTTTGTTTTAATCATATTGTAACTACATAATACTTGTTTTTACGAAATTCTGCTCTACTAACTTTTCTAACTATTTTTGTTCATTATTTAGCAATCTAGTTGTTTTTTGACATTTTTGCGCAAAGCTAGCCTTTTTTTGGGACACGATTTAGCGCATAAACTTTGTATCGAGTTGGCAAAACTGAACACTAATTCTAAAATCTAAATTCGAGTTTTGCGCGAGACATTTATTCATGAAATTCTATATTTCGTAGAAGAGTGAAATAGCCAAAGTTAGTGGCATTTTGTTCAGTAAACGTACACAAATGAAGAATTCATGAAGGAATTAATGTTTCGTGTGTTTTCTCGTTGCCGTCATAGGTCTCCCGAAAAGCTAAAGCAAGCTTGCCACTACCTTGCCAGATATGACGAACGACGAGATGACTGACTATCCTATACAATGATATGACGATAGAAAGACTATGATATATATTTTTGAAAATGATAATAGTTGCCAGCCAGAACGGCTTCGCAACGACACCGGACGCTACATACATCTGTGACCGGACGTTTGTGGGCGAGCAGTGTGCTCAACCCGAGATTACATTATTTAAGGGTGGGTCTATAATACCCACACTAAGGATTGTCTCCTGCGAGACCGGACCTCGGTCTAGTGCTTTGTTCTGACTACTGGGGGGCGGGGTATCGGTGGCTCACCGCCCGGCCTTCGTCGCCGGGACCGGCGGCAACGGTGTAGTGTGTTTTGTGTGTGATTGTTACCTATGAAATCGGCGTTTGCCTCCGTTCTCAGATCGTGGACTATAATACCTACTATTGAATAATATGAAGATTTGAAGAATATTCATGAAAATGACTATGATATGAAGAGTTGAGAAAACGATGTATAACTCACAAGGTGAATGATATGAGAAAACGGTAGACTCCTAATTTTACCAAATCGTGCAATAACTTGATACAAATTAATATGCAATTAATATTAAACTTGATTAATGACAGCTGCAAACGCCCATGCCAAGAATGAAAAGAAAAAAAAAACTTAATTCACTGAATATTATTACTCACTAAGGTTTTATTTTGTCCATTTGTACTTAGTGTTTATAATAACATTTATTGTTACGAATTATAGTATAAACTATTACCTTATATACAAAACCACAGTGCAGATTACTTTTGTTTGTAGTATAATGGCTAAATAGGAACACTGAAAATCTAGTAAGTAGATAATAGATAACCAACAATTTAAGATCTAAATACTCTTTACTTTTTGAGTTAAAAATGTGTATTGCTGAATGTCATACGACACTGCATCGCTATATTTTTATTCTATATAAATATCGTCACGCTATTGACCTCAAATGTAGGCAGAGGTACATAATAGTATGCCAACAGTGGGTTCTTAATATGCACGCAAGATTGGCCAACGATAATAAGTCTGTGAATAATAATGTTCTGTGTTAATAAGTCCCATGATGTGACAGATGGCAAGTTGTTATTTTATTTTATACGATATTTAAACATCGTATAAAGTAAACATTAACTTTATACGTTTATTTAAAATATTTAACCTTAATAACACTATTGTTATCTTCTGGTTACAGACAATTCTGCTTCTAATCGTAAATCAAAAGACATGAATTTACAGGTTCCAAATGTAATGAAGACCCTTTTGCTAAAACAATATAACTTAACAAGAAGAACACTAAAACATGTAGTGCCAATACCTAGTAACAATTCAATAGAATTATACAATGATAGTGATGCAGTCAGGGATTTGGATACCTGTACCGAAGATTTATCAGGAGTAACCCCTTACTTTCCTCAGGCTTTTAATCTGGCAGCCTATGTTAATAGTTCTGAAACATTACAAAAGCTGCTACATTTAAATGTCAAGCTGCACAAAATAGAGAAGAACCCATATATTGCAGAAAAGATACTGAAATTAAACTTTGAACAAGATGTGAAACAAGTTATGTTATTCTTAAAAGATTTTGTAGACATGGAAAATGTTGGAGATTATATCACTAAGAATCCGATGATTTTGTGTGGAGATATAGAGGATTATAAAGTTAGAATGAACTATTTACAATCAAAATATTTTAGCAATAAGCAAATCAAAGATATAATATCGAGGAATCCATTTTGGCTCATGTTTAGGTACAACATAAATTTAATTTTGAAATAAAATTGTGTGGAAAACTTAACAAACTAAGTGGTGGATTAGTGTAATGCTATGACCAAGACAGTTAGTTATGTTAAATACAACTAATAGGTATTGCTACCCATACTCATTTATTTTGCAGTGATACCATCTGCTAAATTGATGATTTCCAGTTGCATGTACAAATAAGCGTGAGTTATAATGTCACATTCTGCATGCAAGCTAGAGTGTGGAACAAGCAATAGTGAGGTGTGATTGGCCTAAACATTCGGCTTGTGACATGTAAAAATATTCAATTTTTTTCTTTAATGTTGTCACATAAAAATATCTGTAAACTGACTTTACAGATATCCATTTTTTCTTTATAATATGACATGCAAAAATAATCATACATATTCCCTGATATGAATACATGCACCCATTAAAATTGATGGTGCCAACCTAATACAAAGATGCTCTCTATTGCACAAGTAAATTTACTGGCTATCCTTAAATGACAGTAATATGTAAGCAATTCAAAATACTACTCTAGGGTGAAATCTTTTCAAATACCTTTGTTATTAAAATTGAGATTTCGATGACGTTTCTACTACACCTTTGTGGAACATTGGTTTCATCATGGTCATTATGTATGGTCATTGGTCATTGTGTTCCGGAAACATCTCTGCTGATAATTGTATCAGCAGAGATGTTTCCGGAACATAATGACCTGGGAAGCTTAAAGAAGGTCGGCAACACAATTGTGATACCCCTGGTGTTGCAGTTGTTTGTGGGTGGTAGTGATCACTTACCATCAGGTGCCCCACCTGCCCGTTTGCATCCTCTTATATATAAAAAAAGGTACAATAGAACTAATGTAATCAGGCAACCTACTAGCTCGATTGCCTCCTTTCAGTTAAAAAATAATATTTCTTATTTTTTTCATTCTTTCAGCACTATAAGAATTGATAAAAGATTAGGTTTCTTTCAAAACAAATTTTCTTTAAATGGTAATGAAGTAAGAAGTCTCACTACTACACAACCCAGAATAATAACGTATAATCTGCATCACATCACCACTAACTCATTTGTTATTAAAGAGGAAATGGGTTTCACTGATGAGGAAATAAAACAGCTTCTTTTACGACAACCCAGACTTTGGATGATAAGTAAGAAAATAATTTGTACTTTTCAAGTAATTTTTTTTTAAATAATATTGGCAGGCGGACAAGCAGATGGATTTCCTGATGGTAAGAAATTCACGCCGCCTATAGACACCAAAGGTAGTAATGGTGCCAACCTGAGGCCGGGATGTTAGGCCTCGTGCAAAAGTAAGTTAACCGGAACACGTCAACGGCAAGCACTGACGTTATGGTGGCAGGAATAGTAAGGCGGTGGTACCATTCTACCCGGGCGAGCCGCTGCGAAGCTCTACCACCTAGTAAGAGATCATGGTGTTCGCGAAAGTAAGCCTATGCTCGCCTTTTACGAGCTGCCTGGCAGAAAGGCAGATGGTCTATTCTACAAAGGAGGTTGGTATTCAACTTCATCTTCAACAGTAGAAAAACAATCCTTTCCTTTTGCTCCAGTTGAATGTGAATACATTCTGCACCTTTTTGGACAAAAAATTATACAGGTCCATTAGAAGTGAAATTTGCACAAGATTTGAGGCAATTGGTATCAATTAATGATTTCTACTTATATACTGACTCATCACAATATCTCTAAGACTAATAATAAGAGAGAAGATAAGGACTAGAAATATCTTCAATCCTTTTGCTAAGTAAAGATCAGCTAAGAGTGGTTTTAATGAAATACCTTGTTTTTTTATAATATTATAAGGCAAACAAGCAGATGGATTTCCTGATGGTTAGAAATTCACACCCCTTCTAGACACTGGAGACTATAAGTCTGCCAACTGCCTTACTTTTCAAACTGGAACACATCAATGACAAGCACTGACATTGTGGCAGCACAAATAGGTAAGGCAGTGGTACCAGATATCCAGGTGAGCTGCAGTGAAACTAAAAATTGTTGTGTTAGTAACAGTAAGCTTATGCTCTCCTTTTACGAGCTGTATGATATATATATAGTATTACTATCATAATGCTTAATATCCCAGTTTCTGATTAGCGATGTAGTTTGTACATGATAAAAGATTTTTTTTGTCCTTTAGAATGGTTAGGCATGAGCAACCTCTGGTGTAGCAGGTACATATCTGTTTTTTGTAATACACGAAAAAATGAGTTCTTGTGTTTAAAACAAAGTTGAGCCCTACTCATAAATACATATGTTTTTAAAGATCTCATGCATGTAGATAAATGCTTGAGATGTATAACATGATTGTAAAAGGCAGGAAAGCACTGTAAAATGTTTTTTTGGACTTCACAAACTTACTTTAATTGCTTTATCGCCTCTTTCCTTCCTTGTCTTCTTTATCGGACTTGCCACCCGTCCCATCATGGGACCTAATATCGTTGGCTAATTGTGGGTGCATACTAGGATGTACTTCTGTATACCCTTTCGAGATTATATGGGCGTGACGATTTTTTTTTATTTTATTCATGCCTGCCTGTAATGCCTTGTATCTACAATCAAGTTGTAAAAATAAAACAAAGTGATAAAAAAGTCAATGTATATTTGCAAATGGATTTATAACAAAATTGTTTTTTTTAGGTCAAAGATCTCTACTGGAAAGATTTAATTACCTCCACAATGTCATAAGAATACCTCATGATATTATATTAAAATATCCTAGTTCATTATTATGCAGAAGTTTTAAAGTTAAACAAAGACACCAGTTCTTGAAACAATTAGGAAGAGATCAGTATGATCCACAAAAAGAAAACTATATACCAGTAATGGCTCTAGTAGAAAATACGGATGTTGAGTTTTGCAACAAATATGCCAAATGTAATATTGAAAATTTTAATACATTTTTAAAAACTATATGATTGAATTAGGGTTATCCAGCTTTACCTAGGACAATTTTGTTGTGGAAAGCATTAAGAGAGTGATACAATAAGGTGTCAAAGATGCCTGCAACTGTAAATACGCCACCCACTATTGCACAAACGTTAGTGGCAAAATGACCAATTGACCTGCAATAAAGAAACAAATATATAATTTTGTGGTTAGTGATGAAGAGTACAAAAGCGTTTTTGTTGTATAACTGTGATTGGTTTGTGAAAGACATATCTTTTAATGCTAATATAATGTTCTTCAGCTCAACTACCTGTTACTTAACTACGAAAGTAGAGATAGGGTTGATGATGAAAGTATACTAAGCTAGAAGGTGCATTTATATTCACACTTTTACACCCAACTTTTACGACCTTAATTTGTCTAGGGGACCTTAAGAGATTGAAAATATGATCCTTAGCAGTCGAACTACAGCTACAAGATTATATTTCAAGTGTATTATTCCCACAATACTAATAAACTATTGTGCAAAATTTATTGAGTGTTTCACTTACTTTTTATATGTAAAAATAGTTTACAATATTTTGTACAAACCTTTCTTTCTCAGTATATTTGACCATCAGAGGTGATAATTCGTAGCTAAAAAACGCTCCGGGCATACCCGATTCTGCATTTATATTTGAAACAGATTTTTGATGCCTTGTTACCGAAAATTGATTGGTATATAATACTGTATTATCTAGTTTAATGTACATAGTGGGAACTATTTTTAAATAATACTGGAACATAACAGCACCTGAAAAGATAACATTATTAATACTTACCCTATTTTGTTTTCACTTTGTTTAGTGCTGTACTGGTATTTTGTTCTTTAATTAATTTTTCATTTGTAGCTGGTATTAAAACATTAACTCCAACGCCGTAGTGGTTAATGTTTTATTGTCTAAAAAGTATCTTCATGTTTTGGAAAATCATGTAGTACCAATTTTTGTGTGACAGAGATGGCGTTATGGTTGTCTCAATTGTTTCGATTACGTGAATTCCGCGTCGATTCGTGAGTTCGTACATTATCGTGCCTAATTTAAAGTACCTATTAAGTGAATGTTTAAGTGAAGTGTTAGTGAAGAAATTAGTGTACTTAGCGTGTGTTTTCTCGATGTTACCATTTTACCTAAGACCATGTTAAGACCTATGATGACTGACTATTAATAATCATTCAAAACTAATTTTACATTATACGTTATATCGATTCTATTAAAATTAAACTTGACAAATGGAAGCTGCTAACTAAAAAAATAAAATTAGAAAGAATAAAGATATTCGATTTGATACATTTGACATGTTTGTTTGACAGTTGACGTCTAATACAATTGACAATGACATTTGTCATTTGCGAGGTGAAGACTGACGACAGGCAATGGTAAAATTTGTTGTTTTTTGGAAAATACTACGATAAAATACGCTACATAGCAAGAGAAATAATAAAATTTCATAAATATGCCAGTGCCCGGGGGTGTTTATCAAAGTCATGGACCATCATGTTTCGATAAAATGAAAATGGGATTTATGATTGGTTTTTGCGTAGGAATGGCTAGCGGTGGTCTATTTGGTGGTTTTACTGCTGTGAGGTTAGTAATGAATATTTAAAATTTCAATGTAATTGTAACTTAGGTAAATATTATAACATAATTCCTCATTTTAGATACGGCGCCAGAGGAAGAGAATTACTTCATTCAGTTGGTAAAGTGATGCTTCAAGGTGGTGGAACTTTCGGAACTTTTATGGCGATTGGAACTGGAATTCGCTGTTAAAATTACATGACTGTTAATTTTGTATATAGTAAAACATATCTTGTAGCATTTCAATAAAGCTTCAATTAAGTTTAAGAAATTGATTAAATGGTGTAACATTTGTTGTTGGTGTTAATGTAATGGATACATGAAACTAATAAAATTCAAGAATTTACACACACTATAAGATTTACACATAGCTCTAAAAATTGCCTTTTTATTTAACTGCTGAACCAATTTTAAAAGTAAGAGTATTCTAACATAACTTATTTTCACAAACTTTAAGTTCTGGGATTGTGTACTTTTAATATGTGTCACAAAGATCAACTAAAAATAAGTTTTACTTATTTTTACATGTAAGTATATATCTAACATATAAATATACTAATGAGATAAAACAACTGTGTCTACAGTAGAACAGATAGAATTTGTTCGTCTGACTTCATGGTGGTCAAACATAGTCAGAAGCAAGATTGCATGTAGCTGTATAGTTTCAAAAAACTATATACATAATTTATACACATAAAATATTAATATCCCTGTACAAATTACACATATTGATCTAATTTCAAAATTAGAAATACATGTATAAATACCAGAATAAATGGAATTAGTAACATTAGATATACCTATCATTAAATAAAATTAAAGTATCTAATATATATGAACCCGAGCC
>DVZN01001339.1:0-10368 GCA_018237365.1 Caria ino melicerta
TTACCCTCCAAACCGGAACACGTCAACGGCAAGCACTGACGTTATGGTGGCAGGAATAGGTAAGGCGGTGGTACCATAACCCGGGCGAGCCGCTGCGAAGATCATAATTAAATTTTAAACCAGAATCATAAACGCTGTGTTGGTCCGAGCTTTTTCAAGGACTCTATCAACTGCATACCTACCTAAAGTGGTGGTACCATTCTACACGGGTGAGCCGCTGCAAAGCTCTACCACCTAGCCACGTCAAGCAGTGGTCTGCAATAGGCTGATGAAAGAATGAGTATTACTTGAATAGATCCACTAGTTCCGGCCAAAAGTGTATGCTGCCCCAACAGATTCCCCTATACACGTCAAACTTCATGAAATCCTGCGCCACTTTGACGAAGGGACTGTCCCCGGTCAGGGTTGCATCGCACGCCACACCAAACGACGCAATCCCAATTATGTCCGTGTTATAATCCATAAACGTTTCCTGTGGAGAAACGTTTCATTGAAATATTTAAAAAATATAAAAATATTTTTATACGCCGAATTTTTACATGCTACCCAATAGGATTGCAAGAACTTAAATTAATACAGAATGAAATAGCTTAATAGTTAAATACACACATACATCAGCTTATTGCTGTCCACTCCAGCAGTGTACGTAGTAACGTAGGCCTCCCCCAAAGTGTGCCACAGGACACATACATACATATCTTCACATCATAGGATATACATACATATCTTCACGCCAAGTCCCTTACGGGGTAGGCAGAGAGTATCGAGTGCCAAGTGTCACGACTCTTAAATACTTGCCTAGCTTCCTCCACATTCATTACTCTCTTCATATATACACGCCGGTTTCGGAGACTCTTAACCCCACCCTCGGATAATATACGGCCGATTTGGTCGTGGAATGTTAAATGGAATTCCACCAAGTGCCGACGAAAGAATGTATAGATGATATATAATTTGTCTTTTGCTATTAGGAGAATCGTATTCGTCGCTGACTTTACGTATAATTATATGTAGTATAATAAATGTAGGCCACAAAATTTACTAATGTATGTATATGGCTAAACATTACCGTCTCATGTTACAGGTCTTGCCCAATTTAAATTTGATTCAAGTATGTTTGTTTATTTTATTACTAACCTTTCCAGTTTTAGCAATGTTTTAAATAATCCTGAATTTATTAAATATAAAATTCATATGCGTTAAGACTCAGGATATGCGAGGTCTACTTATCACTTTACAAAGGAGGCCGATTATGTTATAGATCTGAACGCTTTCGTTCAAATGACTCTAGTCATTACATCAAGTAGGTTCAGTAAATTACGCCACCTTCCGACAATAAAAGAATAGTGTAATTAAATAATCATTGAATTCTTCCAACAAAATATTGTGAATGTCTAACATAAAACTAAATTTCTATAAGAAAATAAAAATTTGTCGTAGTATTTTTACATTATAATTAAATGAATTATTCCAATTTTAAGTAAAGTATTTGCACACCGCAGTTTGTCACATTACGGTGGTACTGTTAAATGTATATGATATAATACCTATGTAACATTTATAATAACGCATAATTAATATTTTCATTTTATTTCAACAATTGCCAAGAAAAAATAATGTTTCAAAAATTTTATTTTGTTAGCTTATAAATAACATATTATTACAATTATAACTACGTTGATTTAGAAACTACTCATTGAAGATTTAAATCTGTCTTGTTTACGTTAATTTTTTTCTAAAAATCTATTGCTCTTGATAAAAATCGAAATAATTTAAATAAAAAATAAAAAAACAGTTGTAATACCGTCGTGGTTAAGGATCCTTTCGACCATAGTAGAAGATACCCGTAGGGGATAAATAAAATCCATTGGAACGTGATACAGGCATAATGTTTTACAGATGTGTTAAATATTTAGTAGATTTAAAAGCGAAACGTAATACACCAATATTGATCGTTAAAACAATCGTGCCGATAATGTACGTTTGCAGAGATATTATTTATATATTATGTATATTCAAGTCGCTTAGCCGAATGTTTGTCTGCGAACATTGAATTTAAACGGTCTCGTACCTGTCCGGTGTCGCAGGCACGAGCGAGGAGCGCAGTGGGTCGCGCAGTCCCACGCCGCCCTGCGCGGCGCCCGGCCTGGCGCCCAGCCCGCCGCCCGCGCCCTCCACGTCCCGCGCGCTGCCGCCCGCCGAGACCGCCACCGAGGCCGACGAGGGCTGCCCGCACTGAGGTACCCGTACACGCGAACCGCCAGTTCGTTCGCGCATCACTGAAACGACGCTGAACCGATTGGTCCCGACTACCACAGCTTGTTATGTTTCTTCAAAATTGGTTATCAAGCTGTTGAATTATCGCAAACACAGTTACATTATTATAAGACGACTATAATGTCACATAACATTTCTGTGGCACGCAATAGGGTACTTTGAAATTTTCCCACTTTTAGTAACGTAGCTAATTATTATTAATACTAACCATCAAGTTTCACTACAGGTTATCGTCTGCCTTGAAATATACGTTCACATAAACATAATAAGAAGACAAGTTATATTAATTTAAGTTTTTTTTTAAGTTTCAGCTGAAGTGGTGTTGGCGACACTCCAGATTATCAACAACATCCTAAAACGAATAAAAAACTTCATATTATGTAAATCGCTTTAATCGTAGACTGTGTGATGTGAAATGTATCAACGTTCATGCTCATGTTAAGCAATGTTTACTGTTTCATTAAAAGTAATAAGTAGTGATTAGAGTCGCTACTACTTACTGGCCCAAGGCCGTAAGAAATATTGAAGAATGAAATTTATTGTGGTAGATAAACTTATTTATAATTAGTTCGTGGAGAGAGACTAACATATGTTAGGAATAGTACACAATATTGTTTACAGAACTTACAAATTGCAAATTATAATGTGGCCTTTAAGAATATCAGACTAAGTGGGCAACTAAAGAAAATGTTGTCCTGTCTCTATTTTTTATAATATTGGATGGCAAACAAGCAAACGGATTTCCTGAGAAATTCACGCCGCCTATAGGTGCGTTGCCAACCTAGCCAACGCACCAGTTGAGACCAAGATGTTAGGCAAAAATAAGTTTACCGGCTACTTACCCTCCAAACCCATCCACGTTTTATGTATAACATTGACTAATACCCATATCACAATCAAATAATTTGCTTACTTTCGGGTTAGGTCAATTGGTGTATTTTTTAAATAATATTATTTTTTAAAGTCGTCATATTGGCATGTTATTCGTGATAATAATTAATTCACCATAGTGCCAGTTATTAAACATAATATGTATAAGTTATTAAGAAGAATAATATAATATGTAAACTGCAGGTACCAGGGAGACCTAAATTGACATTTAATGAATTTATTTATTTGCGATAGGCATTTTAATATTTACAAAATTTAAATATTTATTTTAAAAATATGCACATTTAACGCATCGGTGGTTGTCCCTAAGCTCTATACTCTCAGCGGCAGCATTTTACAATATTTCTGTGATATATATTAGTCTTTCTCTGGAACGCAATGTACTTTCATAAGAGGAATAAACATTCCGTCCTTCGCTTCATCATTAAGGCACTTTGTTAAAATTAGATGGTTAATGAATCCGTCTTGTACACACTTATTTATTTCACCTAATTAATTATTATGTTAATTAAGATGACCGCTAAGTGAATACATTTATGTTAAAATTATTTATGTCAAGCTACCAATGATAAAGTGTGGCTACTCTTACCATTTTTACCTAAATCTTAAAAAATATTACATTTTAATTATTTGTATTTTTTATCCAACACATTTTTAGTGAAATTTACAAAAAGTTTCATTTTGTGTAATATTATTGAGGTCCAAAAGAACGATATCATTAAAAAAGCATAATATATTTTCTATATACATTTGCAATATTTGTATTTTGTGCAGCTTTTCGTAAGCTACACTCACAACTATGACGTCAGTCACCAGCTATCTGTTAAGATTTCCAAACTTTTAACCCAAAACATAATGAATATGATTTTTACTAAGTACACTGTATTCTAAGCTTTAATTGTGTCTTTGTATGAAGATTGATTCAGCATAAATATTGACAGAAATATGTTTAAGTATCAAAACTCTTTTTAAGTTTATAAATAATGTTACGTGTCAAAACAAAGGGTTTAAATATATTTGTTTGCAATTTTATTATTTAGTTTCTAAGTGCTTTATGTAGTATCTAGTCTGCTATTTAATATTACGAAAAATCTTCAATTGCTTTGTTTTTTAATAATCTATTGGTATTTCTAGCAAAATCTTAAATTGTATAATCCATTATTATTATTTTAAATGTCTAATAAACTACGAGGATTCCCCAAACAAAATATTGACGAGGTAATTTATAAGGTAGTTTTTCCGCATTCTATGTATGTACTGAGTTATTGATTAAAATCAATTCTTAACTTGATATCTAATATTATATATCTTCTAATTATCATGAAAAAAAATACTAATTTTAATTTTTAAGTGTTGAGTATCTAATTAATATATAAACAGTAAAGTATGATTGCTACTAATATTAAGCGTGAAATTTGATTTAGGGGCAATTTCAATACTCCATCTACGGTTAGTATAGTTTGGTGACCAGACCCACTATTATTTTTCAGTAAATAATAAAAATATCTTGTCTGTCTGGTAAGTATATCTTGCACTATTTTTTCGTAAAAGGACTATAGTTGCTAACGGCTTCGCAACGCTTCCGGTCTAGTGATGGCATAGAATTTATTGAAATTATCCTTTAAACATTTCAATAATACTGAACCCAGTGCTTGTTTTTATTTTTAATTGGTATTAAGAGGTTGTGATAAGTTACGTAAGCCACATATTAGTTGGAATTTATGATATATTATAAAAAAAGCTATAGATATGTTATCTGCCTAAAATTTGACATGCAAAAGTGACTAATTTTATTTTCAGGTACATATTTTTGATTATAGCATGAAAAGAGTAAATACTTTCGCATGAAAAGAAATGTTTTGCGGTGGTTGTATAATTGTCAATCTTAGTAAACACAGGAAGGAATTTTTAAGATTAATGTTAGCTTCAGTTAAATTTCGTCTATCCGAATATAACTCTAAAGGAAATTTACTTTTTTTAACGGAATAGTGCTTTCTTATAAATACATTATTAACGCAGCAAAGCAAGCAATTTCAATCGCGATTTAACGATTAATGTTAACTTTAATTCAATTAATTTATTTGCATCTAAACAGGTTGGTACATCATATAACATGTGTAGTAATAGAGACAGTTCCTCCTATTTTTTTACCAAATAATGGCATTCAAATTTAACTTCTATCCATCAGATGAGATCCGTTAAATTTCGGGTTTTCGAAAAGTAAGGCTTTAACAATTAAGCAAGTTATATTTTTCATTAACAGATTGGCGATTAACGAATTCAATAATTTGATTAAAGGTGCCGAGCTTTGTGTGTAGCGATGGTATGGTTCAATATATGAAATGTAGAAGTATAGAAGGCTCGCATTAGCTCTTTATATTGTCTATGTGGGAATTTTGGTTTGTACGTATGAATTTGGGAATTTTAATTATGTGGGTATTTTAAGAATAATAATTATAAATTTGTTAAGTTTGTGTTTTAAGTTTTATTTAATTATTATATAAAGTGTTATATGTCAAAACCTTATCACCATTTGTAAGTTAAACCTAATCTGCATTTTTAAATGAAAGTGTAATATCTGGTTATATGACACCGACGGCCTATATTAAGCAGTTTTTTACTAACTGCTTAAGCACACGATTATATTCAAGACATTTATTATATTATGCAAGTAGTTGCAAAAATATTAGCCGTGGAAAATAGGTGTTGCCATTTTTTTATCACTGCTTTCGCTAAAAATACAAAGCTGTATTCTTAATATGCGTGCATTGATTATCGAGTAAGATTACAAAAATCACCCATTTTTAATTATACTTAATTACAAGCACAGTATGTTTTGAATAGTTTCTTATATAGGGTATTCGGTTTGTATCTTGTAAAAAGTATACTATATTTGTAAGTGTTTTGCGAACATATCAAGACTGACATTGTCATACAATTAGTTATTTATTCAAGTTTATTTTGACATTGTTGAGTCAAGTCAGTTATCTTTGTACCGAAAAGTGGCAAAATATTTGAAATCATGAAATCCATGACCAAAAACCTATATTTAAAAGAGAAAAATGATCAGACATTTTTTTATATCGTGTTTTAACATACAGTTTAGTGATAAAAAATATTGTTCGGGACTATCATTGGTGTCCATTACATCTATTGGCGTAGCTAAGCGGACAAGGGCCACGAAATAATAGAGAAAGAATCGGGCCCTCCAAAGGCGTGAGTTCCACGTAGCTTAAACTTATATTGGCCTTTCAAAATTATAGATAGGAATACAAATACCTTACAGTGAGATCAACTTATCATTAGTAGGCTATCTTCTCTTTTGGAAGCTTAAGTTCTAACCTAAGCTTTCAAAAGCGGCCCTATAGGACCCCTTGAACTCCGGGGCTCTGGTGCACTAAACGACCTGGCCCTAAGATAGCTACGCCATTGATTACACTGTAGTCATCTTTACGTATATTCACGCTGAATTTCAGTCCAACCCTAATTTACTACTATAGGATTTAATACATTAGGATTAGGCTACAGCTGCCAACACCGCCTCGCCCTTTTCCGTCGCTTTTCTGTTGCACAAAACCGCCATCAGATTGAGCGAGAAAATTGAAAATCGATCG
This sequence comes from Caria ino melicerta, assembly GCA_018237365.1. Classification (NCBI taxonomy): domain Eukaryota; kingdom Metazoa; phylum Arthropoda; class Insecta; order Lepidoptera; family Riodinidae; genus Caria; species Caria ino. The sequence continues at coordinate 6,783 of DVZN01001339.1, forward strand.
CCTCGAGGATGCTTCAGCATGCATGTGTTATTTAGTGCGACAAAAAAGGATAGGGCCACGAAAAAAGGCAATGCGGAGCTAATAATATGAATATTCACTGTCATGACGTCATAAAAGCGTATAAAAGGTAAGCAATCACACTGACGTAAAACCAATTGTGATGTTTGCTGTGGTACATTTGTGTTATATGTTTCTTTCTGGTACATATATATTGGTCATTGGAAAGAGATTACTGTGTGTAGTTCATTTTCTATGTAGGCTCATATTATTTGATGTCGTCCAACGATTACAATTTTTGAAAATGCTTCAACACATTAGTCATTAGGCCTTAAACCCCGGCCTCAGGACAGCTACGAACCTGCTGTACCTATGATAAGGAAAGCCGTGCATCTGTTTCTTGTATTTTGCCATAAACAAATATTACGGTTTTGTCAATTAATTTGAAAACGTAACACCGACACAACTTGCTTATACAAGGCACAATCTACTTTCAAGCTAATAGTGTAACTATTTGCTTTCAATAGTAGTAATTATATCATCAATCTAGGTACATATAATATATTGTAGAATATTGTTATTACTTATCGGTTGAGATTGAGAAATACTGTGATAATGATTCTATGGTAAGATGAGAAAGTGGTATGTAATTAGTTAACGTTTCTTCTATCATTGTAACTGAAGCTTTTAGATTTTAGTGTCCTATTAAATCTGTTTCATATTAAAATATTTTTATTATAACAACTCCATGAGATTATCGTCGTTGAAAAGCTATTTTAGATATATAAACAAGTACCTTCACGCCTCTTATTCCCGAAGAGGTAGGCAGAGGTGTGCTAGTATCTGCACGACTCGTAAGTCCAGTAGATATACTTACTAGTACACCTACGATTAGCCAAGGTACTAGGGCCCATGATGTGACAGGTGGCAAGCCTATCGCCCCTTCGGGCACATTCCAATCCCGGGCAATGTCATGCTTACTAAGAATATCTGAAAAACATCTTAAGAGAAGTTGCCCGACCCAGGAATTGAACCCGGGACCTAAGCGGCTAGCGGTCTTAACAGGCGACAGCCGTACCGTTATGACATCTTGTCAATTTAAAAAACATGGTTCTATTCAAAAAAGTTTAAAACTTACCCTTGAAGTTCACCGTTCCAGTCTTGTGGTTGAGGTGGTTTCCAGGTCACGCGGAGTGTGTGTTTATCAACAGCATCGACTTTGACGTCTTGTGGCATTCCAGTAGGCGCTTCCTCGGCAGTGATAATGGTCACAGTTTCAGAGGGTTCAGATGTACCCAGTTCGTTCTCGGCAACAATTCTGATGTGGTAAGCCGTAGCTGGTCGTAAGCTGAACACTCCCGCTTCAGTGGTGTCACCAGGTACAAGAACTCTTGAAAATACAAAACAAAAATAGTTCAGGTATTATTCTTCGTGACATAACTTCTAAATAAAAAAGACACCTAATTAAGTCTTTAAAATTGAAATCCTACAGATAACTAATTGAAAAATAAGACATACGATTAAATATTTACGCTTAAACATATTAATTCAGTGAAATCTTATTAATTTTATTTGAATTCTATTACTTAACTAGCACCGCAGTTTCACTTGCATATAATTTCCAGAGAACATATTTTTCCGAAATTTAAAGACTTCGTTACTTAAGTTTTTACTTAATGCTTGGGCCGCTTTAACTCGTGGTAATCAAAGTACTAATCCTAATTCGCCCCAACAAATTCCGATATTTTCAGCATTTATCTTAATCCTTTCTTAACTAGCTAACCTACTAACCAACTAGGTAATTACGACAAAACAAATTATATTTTTTTTGGTCAAATTACCCAAATTGGTCTTACTACAAAGTAAGTAAGTAAAGGTAACATGGGTGTTAGTTAACGATATTATACATAAACATGTATAAATATCGAAATAAAATTGACAAACATCCAGAACTAGAAATAGGAACGTCTATGTTCACCACAATACACGCTGGCCTCCGTCAGGAATCAAACCCGAAACTCATTATTCGTCGACTTAGTAAGGCAACTATAGTCACCACTCAACCAACGGGACGGTCAAAACTATACTTTATATCTTCCTCATGAACCACACTGTATATTGTTGAAAACAGAGACAGACACATAGACGCGGCGAGGGAACATGTAGCGATGTGGTGAAAAAAATATATGTATTATATAGACTTTAAAAAAATAATTCAAAATAAGAAACTTTTTATATATAGTAACTAAGCTTGTCAGGATATTTTAAAATTCCCCCCTTTATGGTTTTCAATAATCACCTATCGATATCCTTTTCCCAGTTGCCTTTGGCCCGTTTGTATTCAATTAGGAACTTCTTGATAGGTGAGTTGCCATCGTATGGAGCTGCCCATGACAGTTGCACAGTTCTTCCAGATTTGTCCAATACTTTCAGGCCGTAGGGAGCTTCAGGTACTTCTGCAATTTGAAATAATTAGGCTAATCAAAACAGTTATTTTCTGTACTTAAAATTAAATTCATAATTCGTAGTTATGTTGGTAAATGCATTTACAGTAACCTTCAGGTTAAGGAGGATGAAAAGTTTAGAATACACCTTTAGCTTCAAATACGCTCATCACATTTTACTTGATAATTATTTTCTTAGTCATATGTACAATGAACAAATCCAAAGATCGTAAGTACTAAGTAGCGTTACGATAGGCTTGCGTTCTGGCAGTAACTTACGATTATGAGAAAAACTCTATAAATTTTAAAGTCATAAAGGCACTTACATATAGCCGATAAGACGTGTATTCATTGTATAAAATAATAAACATACATAGTATCATTTTAACTTAAATATTTGTGTTTTATTAATATAACACACTGAAATCATATACCTAAGCATAAATATTTGTGTTTTATTAACATAACACACTGAAATCATAAAATGTAATTAGATCGTGAATACCTTGTAAGACTAATTAAAAATGAGAATATTAAACAAAATTCTTACCTTGAATGATCATGTTGATACTGGTGTCGTCTGAGCCAAAAGCGTTAGTCGCGACACACGTAAAGAGAGCGCTGTCAGATCGTTCAGTTCTTCGGATGCTCAAGTCAGATACAACTCCTCCTGGCAATATTTCTTCTCGGATGGTGTAGCGAGGATCAGATTTGGGTTCAAGACGCTTGTTGTTCATGTTCCAGATAATTCCAATTGGCTATCAACAAAAGCGTGTACTCGATTAAAAGCTGAACAAAAATCATTGATAAATCGTACTATAATTTTTGTGAATATAAATGTAAAAATCAGTACTATTCAGGTTTAACGCTTCCTATTTTTAATTATAACTTGTTCAAGTTTACACTTCGGATAGATTACATTGGGATTCTTGCAGATAAATTAATCTTTACGATATGATCGTTTTTGCAAGTATGCCCAGTATTGACGTATTAGTCCGGATTCCCTATGTAGAAGAGACCGTCGGTAAGCAGCCCAGGCAGCTCATAGGAAGCCAGAATATTTTTAATGAGTCTTTACCAGTAAGATCACTGATAGTAGGATACATACATACATCAGCCTATTGCAGTCCACTGCTGGACGTAGG
>DVZN01001340.1:0-10368 GCA_018237365.1 Caria ino melicerta
GTATGTAGGAGTCGTGACACTTGGCACTCGATACTCTCTGCCTACCCCGTAAGGGACTTGGCGTGAAGATATGTATGCATGTATATATATAATATATATTATAATCGTATATTATTAAATATACGCCATTGATAATTAAATCGATCCAATTTAGAACACGAATCAGTGGAGAGTAAGGCACCAGGTTTCACTTGTAACTTGTAATCTGAATTCTGACCGCACTGTAACGGCTTTACGTTAACCAAATAATCGATGCCACGTTAACAGCTGTTTAATGGTCCACAAATATTTGTCGCGGTTGTAAGAATTGTTAGTGCCAATCGCGGTGTTTATATCGCTACCTGTGATAAAACTTTTACGACTCACAAAAAATACAACCCTATCTCGAATGCGATATGTTTATTGGACGAAAGCAATAGAGTATGTCCGTCTTTATGGGTGAATGGTAGCGTACTCACCACGTCGACGTATAGCGACGTATAGGGTTCGATTTCCAACGGAGGTGGGCGTTTGTGTGATGAAAATAGACGTTCGCATTTCTGGGTCTGGGTGTTTATTAAATTTATTCCCGTATTTATATATGTGACATGACGTCATATATATCACACAGGTCACAGTCATGAAAGACGATTGTAAAGAAAGGGGCTTACAATTGAATGCGAAGAAATAATCCAGAACGGATGTGAGAGTTGTGGTTGAAGATGTAGTGCTGGAACAAGTGAATGAAATTGTATATCTTGGTAGTGCTTTTAGCTGGAAAGGTACACTGCGGATGTAGAGAGAAAAGTCTCCGAAACCGGCGTGTATGTATGAAGATAGTAATGAATGTGGAGGAAGCTAGGCAAGTATGTAGGAGTCGTAAAACTTGACACTCGATACTCTCTGCCTACCCCGTAAGGGACTTGGCGTGAAGATATGTATCTATGTATGTCTTTCATGACTCTGACCAATGTTTTCAGTTCAGAGGGTGTGGAGCCTAAAAGTACAGCGTCATCTGCATAAAGAAGCCAGTTTACCACCTGGTTACCCATACGCATTCCTTCAGTCGATGATTTTAACATTTGTAGGCATTTATCAAAATACAAGATAAACAAGCGTGCTGACAACACACAACCCTGCTTGACGCTAATGTTAACGTTAAACCAGGGCGATATATTGCCGCCCACCCGCACACTTGTTTTACAATCTAAATACATAGACTGCACAGCACGTAGCAGAGACCCATTTATCTTATAATCTGGCAAAATGTCCCAAAGTTCCTATCAAACAACCTTATCAAACGCATTCTCCATTTTCAAACGCAAGGTCCATAAAACCGCAGAAAACCTTCTGGCCTACAGCCAAAAGCTTTTCTACGATGTTGCGGAGAGAGAACATTTAGTCTGTACATCCTCTTCTAGACCTGAAATCGCCTTGTACCTCCCACAACATTCCATTGGACATCCCTCTCATTCTCTTTTCAACTATTTTCCATACACTTTTAATGCTAAGCTGATTAAACTGATAGCCCTGTAGCTAGTACAGTCCATACGTGATCCCTTGCCTTCATACAAGGGCACGATGATCGCTGGGTACCACGGGTACTCTGCCGGTCCTCCAACATTCCCAGAAAAAGTCCCGCACGGCAAGACCAACAAATTACATCATTTCAGCAGCGACCATATACACACCCGCAGCCTTGCCATATTTTATACTTCTAATCGACCATTCAACTTGTTCCATCGTAATGTCACAATATGCCTCTGCTATCTCTGATTCATTTGTATGTTCAGACATTGCAGAAGCATCTTGGACAGCAAAAATACTCCACGGTTTGAGCACATCATCTGTGCTTGTAAGAATGTCATCACTCTTAGGCTTTAATTAGAAATAATAATCCGTATTAATTCTTTGAAAAATCTAAAATATTTGGCTTATAAGTGTAATTTTGGTTTGAAAATAATAGGAGATCAAGCATCGGTCTATTTCACTCTCGCTACCACAGCGAATATCGATCGTATTCTATGCATTGGATACTCGTAAAAGTAAAATTTGCCTATTTCTGGTACACCGGAATTTTGGCCGATAGTACATTTATTACAAGAGATTTCATCTGCTTATGTTCCTGAGATATTAAAAGCCTATCCCTTACTGATCAGCATCTTTAGACGTGACCATTTCAACAGTGCGATGGCTGAGCACCTTAAAACCTCTGGTATCATACATTATATCGCGTACCATGTGTGCAACAGATACAGACAGACAGACACAGACAAAAACGTTTAAATCTCATTATATAATAAAAATAATAAATATCCCCGGATAAATAACACATATTGATCTAACCCCAAAATAAGCAAATTATTTGCTTGTGAGAGGCCCTAGTACCTTGGCTAATCGTGGGTGTTCTAGTATATCTACTGGGCTTACGAGTCGTGGATATACTAGCACACCTCTGCCTACCCCTTCGAGGATAATCGGCGTGAAGGAACTTTTTTTTATTTGCTTGTGTTATGGATGTACATAAGTCAACGATACTACACAAGCAACGCATCTGTTGCGAATGTCCGTGGGTGACGGTGATCACTATCCATCAGGTGTTCCACCTGCCCGTTTGCCACCAATAATATAAAAAAAACATCGTCACGCCCATATATCCTCGAAAGAGTAGACAGAGGAATACATACTACATACACCCACGATTAACCGACAATATTAGGTCCCATGATATGACGGGTTTGCCACCCGTCGCCAAACGGGCACAAATTTTAAACATTTATTTATTTATTTATTTACTAGCTGTTGCCCGCGGCTTCGCATGCATTTTTATTTTTAACAAACTCTTCTTGTGAGTGTGTGGGGTCTGGCGGGGACTGGTGGGGGCTGCTGGAGACTGCCGGTGACTGGTGGGGACTAGTAGCGATTGGTGGAGGTTATAGGGATTGATGGGGAGCTTGGTGCCCAACCTCCCCATCAATCTCAACCAATCCCCACAAGCTCCACCAGTACCCACAAACCTCACCAGTTCCCAACAGTCCCCACCAGTTCCCAGACATCTCCTTTTCGCACCATACTAACTACCCCATTCCACTCCTCCCCAACCTAACCCACTCGTCCCCATCCACCCCATCCTACCTCTCCTGATCCCATAAAACATACAAAAAATAATGAATTAAATTGGACTATGTGTAAATGAATTATGGCGAATTTTACATTATTTTGTTTTTGCCTTCTTCCACAGGAATCCTTTAAGTTAACGGGATAAAAAGTATCCTAAAGCTTTCCTCGTAACATAAAGTATGCACCAGCCAAATTTCGTTACGATCGGCCCCGTACATTTGGCGTGAACCGCAGCCGGGGTACAGACAGACAGACAAAAAATCAGAAATTTTCAAAATATGTTCAGCTGCCCATTATTAGTCGTCTGGACTTTTTTTTAAAATATTTTCAATGTACAGAATTCATAAAAACTAAAAAACAAGTTGCCGCTCCGGGAATCGAACTCTGGGCCTCTTATGTCAAAGTAGGACACCGACACCGCTCGACCACAAACGCCCGCCCCCGTCGGGAATCAAAACCGAGCCTCGCTATTAGTATTAGTCAATGTGGTAAGTACGCTACCACTCGACCAGCGAGATGGGAGAAAATTATTTAGGAATCAATTGAAACTATACCATTAAATCTTAAGTTGTATTTTATTGCAAACTACTAAAACTTACGAATTACTTACATATCTAAGTAATTTACATATATTAATTTATTGAAGAGATACTGAATTCTAAAGTCTATGGCCAGTATGGGCAACACGATTTTGGGGTGACCATATTTTATGATGCAATCCTGACTGATTCAGCATTTACTGCATGTTAAGACCTGACATGTTATTTAAAATGTTATCGACATTCAACTAGTATTGATGTTGTTTAAACTTTAAGTAATTCAAAATTTAAGTTTTATTTTAAAATATTTTTTATAATAAATTTTGCATGAAAGATGTGGTTAAATAGGCGAGCGTATATAACAATATTTTGAAAAATAATTGGAATCTTATTTGAAAATAAATAACTTGGTTTATTATCAAAGCCGATGATATGGAATGTAAATTATACAATTACAGTGATTAGTGATTACACAGTCACCAATGAATATAATATTGTTGCATAACGTGTCAAATTATTTTAAACGGCATCACCCCATTTCGTAAAGTCGGGCATAAATGATATAATAGAATATTCATACTAAGTGATCAATCATAGTCATGTTATCTTGTAGTCTTAGGTAAACGGGTGGAAATACCCAAACCAAAGCTCATTGAGTGTGATGTGGCGGCATCAAGAAAATACGGAGTAGATATATTTTCTTTATTAATCATTCTACATTGTAGTGTAGCTAAAAAATAAGTTAATTAAAAATACACAAAATGTCAATAAAATTGACTAATTTTCCTCGTTATTTACAAGAAATTCAGTGATTATGAAGAAATTGCGTCCATCTTTTCTCTCGATCCCGCTAAAACTCATTTATATATTTTTAAATATTGTATTTCATCCTAGTTTATACAGCGATGCTCAAGTATAAATTTAAATACAAGTTCCAGAACATGATTCACATTGGTAGCCATAATTTAAGTAACAGAACTATAGGATTTGGACAAACTATTCTTGACATTTCAAAATACAGAGGTCGAGATATATGTACTTACATTATTAAATCATAACGTTTAGCTACTCCTCTAAAATTAATTGATGTACCGAATACCAACTGCAGCTTCAATATTTGCAATATTCAATATTTCAATATTTTCAATATTGTATTGTCACTATTTTTAGGCAAATTTACGCGTGCTCTAAGGAAGTGACCATTTTACAATTTGTTGAACGGACATTTCAAGACCAAGTAATTCGTCGTGAGCATTAGTTTGCATCAAAAATGTATAGTAAATATATAAATATATAATAAGCTGAAAGTGCTGTAAATACTAATTGTCTATAAATGTTAAAATTTACAAATCTGAATTTATTTTTTTATTAAATTGTGAAAAGAGAAATATTTACAAACCTGAATTTATTTTTTTATTAAATTGTGAAAAGAGAAATATTTACAAATCTGAATTTATTTTTTATTAAATTGTGAAAAAAGAAATATTTACAAATCTCAATTTATTTTTTTATTAAATTGTGAAAAGAGAAATATTTACAAATCTGATTTTTTTTTATTAAATTATGAAAACAGAAATATTTAAATGGACATTTACTTGAAAAAAGAAAAATTTTGAAATAAATAAGCAATTTATACACTAAATGTCATGTGACGCTAGACAGGAGAAAGCTAAGGTCTTCTTAAATATTTTGTTTCACAACCATTTTATTTACTTGCTGTTACTCTTAAACCTAAATATTTTTTTAACATAGGTACATGTCGGTGCTTCTCCAGCTGTATAATATCATAGCATACTACAACAAAAATAGCACTGAACTCGATAAAGTAACTTGTTTTAATGTAGTATACCCAACTGTAATATTTTTCTAAAAGTTGATAAGTCTAAACTTACAAATATAACATCTGCTTACTTTTAACTAATCAGAACTAATCACAGCTATATAAATTCCAACAAAAAAGGCTTGTTATTTTAGATTGAAATTTTCTTACAATATTGCACGCGTTGACTACTGAAGCTTAAAATCATTTCTTAAGCCACCGTTTGTTTTACAACAGAGTGTATAGCGTAGGGCTCTCGTGCCTGTTTTACTTCAACAATGATTTTGTTTCGCACGCCTCACCAATAATGTCAGATTTATGATTAGTGCAATATATATTATAATATTTAATTACTGCCTATATCGCGAAGTATTTTGTAAACTGTCCGTGTACCTATATCAAGTACAAAAACGTAGCCGACTCTGTAGTCGATTACCTCATTATGGTGCTGACTCTACAGACATAACTATAATTCTCCACTGCTCTCGACTCCGATACGATTATTTCCTTAATGGATCAATGTAGATGCCAAGTTTTATGTCACCACCCAGATTAACGGTACATACCAACTTGTCACTGACACCTAATCTAAGGTCAACGATCAACTAGCTATTATTTAATGTAATAACTGAAGACTCCGATCCAGTTACTCACATTAAATAATAGTCTAGGACACAAAACTTAACACACACAAATCTTGGAACTCACATCACTAGCACCAAACGTCCGTCACTATGTTTGAGCAACACTGTCCTCGATACTGCAGTCAACCAGAGATTGCGATTCTGAAAATGTCAATGCGAACGTCAAAACAGAAATATTTTGACGTTTGATATACTTGACACCTGTCATGATCGCATTCTTTGGTTGGTCATTTTACAATTTGGTAGTACTTCCTTGGTATCAAACAAGCTAAACTAAGCTGAAACTAAACTTAGTTTTATCTAAATACGTTTACTGTGCCGTAAAAATATATCTGCCGTAAACTATGTTTTAGGTGTCAGCCTAAAATTTATTTAATATTGTGCGTTCAAAATATTGTATCTTATGTTAGGTTTAGTCCCATCCACTAACATGATGTGACAGTACCAATGTAAAATTAGTTTAGTGCGAGCCAATAGAATTACCACCAATGAACGGCAAGAATAACGTTCTTGTCATATTCAAAAGTCATTACCAAAAACGTGATACATTTGTATTCTCTGTCTTGTGAAAGCACGAATGTCAGTGGTCGTATTCCGATGTACATACACTTGCTATCTATCTATATGCAGTCGTGACGTGCACTATAACAAGACCAAATGTTTACAGTGTCTTTCTCTGATTTATATTTTAAGAAGATAACAATACTTCAAAATGAAGTTGGTGCACTGGACAATCGATGGCACTAAGCAGCAGACTTGTGCGTGTTTCCCAACTGCTCGGCCTCCTCGAAAGTGTCGGGCAGCGGCTTGTCGAGCGTCTCGGGCGTGGTGAGCATGAGCCCGGCCGAGACCAGCGCCGTCACGCCGAACAGCACCGACGGAAGCCACTCGATATAGATGGCCTGTATAGTAGAACATTCTGCTTTAATTCATTAGTGCTAATGCCAAAATTTGCTGTACCTTTTCGTAAACCAAGAAATATATTTTAAAAGCATGGGCAGATGGTAGTCAATCCTATGGAATTTCTGCACAGCCACGAATTTAGTTTTTTTTAATACGTAACGTTTCAACTCTCACATCCATTCATTAAAAGACACTTCAATTTTATATATATATAAATATAGCCAAATTATGATTTTGTCTTTTTCTACTCTCCCACGAGAACCATTTAAGTTAACCAGATAAATAATAATAGCTAGCTATGTCTTTCTCGGAATATAGAGCATCCGCTATCCAAATTACGTTATGATTAGTCCAGTAGTTTCGGCATAAGAACCACAGGCAGATAGACAAATATTCTGATAAACATAAAATATGTTCTGCTGTTCATTTTGAGTCATCTGAATCATTTTTTTTAAATATCTTCAATGTATAGAATTCATTCTTCTACACTATTATTATACGTATAGATGTAATATACACACTGCAAACCTGCAGGTTAGTGGATCTTCTGTATCCTACCTGTCGGAAATGAATCAAAAGCCACCCTCATATTTAAGATAGCAGTAACATTTGCTATTTAGCCTACCTTTTTGAACTTAGTACCAGCAAGGGCATCTGCGGTGCAAAGAAGAGGCCTATCCTGTATCTTGTCGGTCACGGAGCGAAAGTCCTCATCAGATCTTATGTACTAGTAACGGCATTTAATAAGCTACAGGGAATTCTATCTTATTGAACAAGGGAAAGATTCTACATACCAGCAAAGGCATCTGCGGCGCAACTATAGAGCCAATCCGTCCGACCATGGAGCAGAAGGCCAGGAGACTGTGACGCGCGCTCGTGGGGAACAGCTCAGACGTGTACATGTATACGGCGCCGAAGGCCTGCGTGATGCCGATCTTGCCCACCAGGTACAGGGCTGTCGCCATCCACCACATCGCTATAACAGGTTGCATACTTTGTGTCACACGATTATATTGAAGAAGATTTTCAATTATGGCCAGAAGCCTTATGATAATACCTTATTGATATAGTATTATTTCTAAAATGTAAATTATAATGGAAGAAATAACCTTATCGCATACGCGTATCCAACGATACGGCACCAAAGATTCACATAAAATTTAGTTTGTATGCAGAGGGTTTCAAGGACGGAAAATCGATCTAGCTAGGTTTCATTTTTTTTTAATATCGTTTTGTCCGTTTTTTAGTGCTGTGATATCTATACATATTATATCAAAACAGTAACTCAGCTAAGTCTGTACATGGAATATGTTTTAAAAACAATTTATTGTTACGTATTATTTACATGATAGAGAACCCAAAACAATGTTTTTTTTGTCTGTACAACTGCTTGTCTGTACGCGTTTCACGCCAAAGCTACTTAACGGATTTTAACCAAAAGTTGTATGGTAGTGGTTTAAAGCACGGGTCAACATTTAGGATCCTTTTTATTCCGGGAACACTCTTCTTGCCCATCACGAATTGCAAAAAGGGCACATTGAGTAGTAGCCAGTTTAAGCTGGTCCGTCATCGCATTGGAAACAAATGCCAGATTAAGATTGTGCTAGGCCAGATTAAACTGGTAGTTTTTTGGAAGTTTTAATACTAATGTACTATATTTAAATCTGTAGATGCAACGCGCTTAGTTATGACTAAAAAAAGAAAGCAACTGCTTGTCATTTGCCAGTTTCATCTGTCAAAATATTTCAATAATTTGTATTAAAAATGCCTTCGTATGTTTATAAAGATTAAAATAATTTTACAACTACCGTAAAAAACATTTCTTTTCATGCGAAAGTACTATACATTCACTAATTTTACTTCTTTCATACTATAATCATGATTATGTACCACAAAATTAAATTGGTCACTTTAAAATGTCAATTTGTAGGCAAGTAATGTATCTGTAGTTTTCTTATAATATATCATAGTTTTCAAGGAATGAAAATTTGCTACAATTATTAGGTATCATTAGAACACGAAAGTAAATTTCGTTGACATCTACAAAGTTGTAATAGCCCAGTTGGTAAGAGAGACAAAACCGGAAAACCTAGGTTCGAATCCCAATTTTTTTTCCCTTTTTTACCGAGCAAAGGCCGGTCACCCAGGTACTAGTAATAATAAGATATACTGACAGTGTAAGTATTTTAATTTTTTAGTTATATTTGGTCACTTTGGCGAAACGCGGTTAGTTGCAAGTAAATGTTTCCATTATTTTCTATGCTCAAAACTACTTACCACTTGGCACAAATGCAATACCAATACAGGACAGCCCGCAGACGAGAAAGGCGATCAGCATCGTTGGCTTTCTTCCTATCCTGTCCAGCATCAACCCGTTCGCCAGCACGCTGACGATCTCCACGCTCACAACCAGCATGTAGTTAGTGTACTTGTCCCCGGCCAGTGACACCGAGTTGATGGCTAGCCCGTAGAACACGAAGGTACACGTGATCCAGTACCAGGAACAAGTTGCTAGGCGCCCCATTATGATCGGCGACCGCAGGACCTGACTCCACAATCTTTCTTCCGTCTTCTCTTTCTCTTCTTTTACCTTCTCCTCCACAGCTGTCAATTGCTTCATAGTTTTATCAGACAGTGTCACATTGTTAGTCTTCGCTGCTCGCAAGACAATTTCCAATGCCTCTTCCTTCCTGCCCTTAGACAAAAGCCACCGAATGCTCTCGGGGAGGAAATATATGTAGCTGATGAAGAGTATTGACGGGGGATACATAACGAGGATCATGGTGCGCCAGTACGGGAAGGTTTTGGCGAGGAGAGCGTAGCTCAGTCCTCCAAACACTAACATTAGGCCGAGGAATATGGACGTCAGGAATCGTTTTTTTTGGCCCAAGAGCTCCACCACTGTAACAGAGTTTATTTTATGTTAACCAACTACCGGTTACCCGGTAAGTTACTACTATAAAAACATATTTGCATAGTTTAGGGCTCTAAAACAAAATTATTGAAAAAATAGCAAGGTCAACCTTACGGGCCATCCTTGCAACTTGTTATTAGTTTTAGAAGTAGATAAAAATTAATTTTTATCTACTTCTAGCGACCCGCCCCTGCTTCGCACGGGTGCAACACTTCGCCTCAGAATGTCTCTCACAGACATCTCAATAGAAACCTCTAAAATTATCAGTGTTCCTTAATTATTTTATGCATGTATTATGCATAAAATAATTAAGGAACATTTACGTTTACGTCTTTAATCACTTTATCTATTAAAGTAAACCGCATTAAAATTAATTGCGTACTTTTAAAGATCTAAGCATACATAAAGACAGACACACGCGAAGCGACTTTATTTTAAACTATGTACTGA
>DVZN01001341.1:0-10364 GCA_018237365.1 Caria ino melicerta
CGCCCATATATCCTCGAAAAAGTAGGCAGAGATACATACTAGTATACACATACGATTAGCTGATGATTTTAGGTCCCATAATGTGACGGGTGGCAAGTCCGTCACCAATCGGGCACAAATCCAATCCAAGCCAACGTTATGTTTTTCAGAAAAACAAAAAATCTCATAAAATAAGTTGAACAATAATATAGTTAAATGTTAGTGACAGAAAACAAACGCTCGCCTCTTACGAGATGCAGGCAATTGGTACCTATAGGTATTATTCAAATGAGTCCGGGATAACTCCTTGGCAAAATGGGGTTGTAGTTACGGCACTTGAAAACATAGAGAATAAATATTTTCTAACTCATCATTACTAGATAACCCGCCCCTGCATGGCTCCGGTGAAATTTATGTTGCTGCAAGTATTATTTTAAGGTGGTATTTGTTACTTTTATTTTTATTAGTGCCTATGTTAACATTTTGAATTTTTAGATTTGTAATGTATAGATTACTTCACAATATTTTTTAGTAAGTGGTTATAAATTGTGTCTAGTTTAGAAAGAATAAAATTCTAACACACAGGACAAGATTGCTAAAGGTATACGATACTTACGTACGGCTAGTTCTGTAACGGCAATCAATCATTGATCTTTGATTATTTTTTGTTAATTGTTGTTAAATAAGAATCAGATTTTTTTAAATTTTAATTTTATTGATTCATGTTTACAAAAATAACAAATAATCGTAGATTAACATCGATTCCTGTTTCCGAAATTGTCCGTTAAATTCATACTTTATAGCGACAGTCTTCCCAGGGTATGGTCCTCTTAGATTTTACATTTTTTCTTATCTTCCAATGAGTCCAGAGGCACGAAATATAAATTAAACCTATAATCTAAAAGCTATAGTCAAAGACTAATTTATTGGTTTGTATAATGCATTCAGATAAATCATTTTATTATTAAAAATTCTTATTGTTTAAAAAAATATTGATGCCATCTGTTTATCGGTACGTAAACTACATCGCTATGAAGTCCCCACGTAAACGCACAGATTAGCAAAGAGGATAAAAACGAAATTTCCTAGTAAGACCTATGTAGATGGATTTTTAGCGCCCGAAAACTCTTGTTTTGAATATCTCATAGAAACTATTAGAGCCGTTTTTGAGAACCTCATTACAAACAAATATAAAAACAATACAAATATTGCTTGTTTTTAATAGTATATGATTCGTAGCCTTAGATATTGACAAATAACACTTAAAAACAAATTACCTTTTTCTTCTTCCATAGCACTTAAAAGGGTAGCCGAAGAATTTTTTGCACTAGCTAATTTTAAATTTTCTAAATTGTCACACGTAGGAAGCACCAATTTCACTTCTTTCGAAGCGCTATCATTATTAATAAGATCCTTCTCTTCTTTATTTTCAGCAACTTCGTCGTTGGGGTCTTCTTTTGTATCATCTGTAACAAAATGCCATGCCATGCTATGTACACATCTTTCGTCTGGTTTGTCAAAGGCCCGAAGGCCCACTTCTCCTCCTTCTACATTAGGTACTGGTTTTTAAAAGGTCGGCAACGCAATTGTAATGCAAATGTTAAAAAAACACATATTTGTGTGACACTAACCTGTAAATAAATATCGTGGAACGAATTACACGAATTGATTAAACCCCAAAGAGGGTGTTAATCATCGATAATGTACCTACACAGAAATACATATATAAATACCAGAATAAATTAAATGAACTCCTAAACCTTAAAAATATACGAACGTCAGTGTTCATCACACAAACACCCGCATCTGTCGAGAAGCGAACCCAAACGTTGTTATGCCTCTACAATCTACATGATAAAGTGACTGTTCACCAGTCACCACTATACTAGGTAGGCTGGATTCCAGTGATTTCACGTTATATCTTGAAAATCGATGAAATCGTTCTACGTACAAGCGAAATCGCGGAACAAATTGTAGAGGCACGATCGGCCTAAGCGTTCGGCTCGTGACGCTTACAACTGTGCAATTTTTCATCAACGCTTTCATTGTTAAGTATCGTTATAACGTTATCAGTTATAAAGTAAAGTTATCGTTCGTAAACTGACTTTACAGACAACCATTTCTTTATAACTTTGAGAAACAAACAAGCAGACGGATTCCTTGTGTGTCTACGACAAAGACGATCTAATTATATAGGTCTACCTTGAACAAATAACAATCGAGGAACTCGCTAGCGTCTTTATAAATTATTAGTACGGGAATTTGTTCAGCACCTCCACACCTCCACAGAACAGGAAAAAATGTCCTGTATGCTCTTCTGTGAGCGCCCCTATTAGTTACGAAAAGAATAAATTTCTCATACAAATAAAGCCAATAATTTACGGAAACGCTAGTGAATTTCTGGATTGTAAACTCGTGGTAGGCATACTGTTGCATGTTGGTACGAAATACACTCCGCTTGTAAATTTATCAAAGACAAAGCCACCTACAAAAGTAAGTTACCTACTACATTATACTCCAAACCAAAACTCGTCAGTGATAAGAACTCGTGGTAAGGGATAATCATCGCCTATATATATTTACTGTTAGAGCCAACTATTAGTACAATAAGATTATATCAGTTCTTCGTGGTTTTACTAACAGTGTGCCTACTCTGAGTATACTGACGAGAAACTCGCTAGCGCCTAACGTAAATTACTGGTCTTGTATGAGAAATTTAGTTCTATCCGTAACCAATATGAGCGGTTCGCCCGTTTAAGCAGCAACCTCGCAACGATCCCATAGAACATACTAAAATATATATTGTGGACAAACTAAACAACTTGGTAAACGTAGATTTGGACGCTCTCCGGCCAGGTGGACTGATCTGAAGAAGGCGGCTGGTAGCATGGTGAAAGCTGGAGATCATGTCCCGTGGCTTACTCTGGGGGAGGTCTACGTCCAGCAGTGGACTGCAATAGGCTGATGTAAATGTGACTTTGACGACGGACAAAACAGTAGCAGTATTACTTGATAAAATCTAAATACATATTACGCAAAGGCGACTGACTGACTGATTTGTCAACGCACAGCCAAAATTACTGGACCGATCTGGCTTAAATTTGGCATACAGGTAGCCACAACAGTGTAATCCGCTAAGAAATTAGTTTGACACATTGAAGATTAAGATGATGAAAATGTCCGCTTTACTGTATGTACTCGTAATATGTATTATATATTAATCGCAAAAACCGAATTCCACGCGAAAGAATTCGCAGGCGGAAAGCTATTATATAATTAAAAACATTAATTTATTTATTTATTTAAGTGCTTTATTGTGCACAAAAAATAAACTAAGTGTTTACAAAAAGAAATAAAGTACAATGGGCAAGCTTATCCCTAACTAAAAAGATTTCCACCATCTCCCGAACAAGAAAACGCCAAAAATCAGTAACGGACTTGGTGTACACAACTTATCTAAACTAAACTTGTAAAACAATTAATTATCTTTAATAGAAACAATTTAATAATAATAGATAAGCTTAATAAAATAATAAAAAATACATATGCATACACATTTTAGTAATATACATATATACATACATATAAAAAACAATACCAGTATAATATATTAAAAAACACTTAGTGATAAATACATACAGTTGACGACTATTTAAAGAGTTCAGACTAAAGAAAGGCAGTGTTCTTTAAGTGTTTTCTTAAATGCCGATAAAGTTTCACAAGCGCGGATATCAGGAGGTAACGAATTCCAGAGGTTAACGGCATGAGCAGTGAAACATAATATTGTTTTGCGTATTCGGCTACTGCCAGCAATGTGTTAAACTGTAACTAATTAGTTACAGTATAAAACATTGCTGGTAGTAGATGTACTGTACTGTAACAAAATACCTACTTAAATTATGAAAATTGCCAAAAAAACATTCATACTTGATATAAAGATAAGAAATGAAGTAATCGATTATACTTGAACATTTTAGATTCTTGTGGCCTTCAAAAGCTTTTAAGCTTTACAGTTTGAACTTTTTCGAGGACAATATTATTAAGGGCTGATAATCATATAGTCACGTGAACAAGTCACCGGCCGATTAATAACTTAGGATTATTTATAACTAACTGCGTGTGTTAATATTCCATGCCAGGCCTGTAATTTCGTACATACGTTGAAGTGATTACAAAAAAGCCGGTCAAGTGCGGATCGGACTCGCGCACCGACGGTTCCGTACAATATTTACAAAAAAAGCTTAAAAATTACGTTTGTAATGTGGAAGCCCCGTTTTAATAGTCACTTTATTATAATTTAATTATTTATTTTGAAACTTGTTACTGTTATTAATATTGAGCAAAACATACGAAAAATCAAGTTTATTGTATGGGGACCTCCCCTTAATATATTTTTTTATTATTTTTAGTATTTGTTGTTATAGCGGCAGCGGAAATACATAATTTGTGAAAAAATCAGCTTTCTATCATGGTTTATGAGAAGCAGCCTGGTAACAGTCAGACAGATAGCCAGCGGAGGCTTAGTAATATGGTCCCGTTAGAGTTCCCTAAAAATGGTTTAGGTTGTGCGTTGATCTATCAGTCATTCAGGAGATTGATCATCTTAAGAGTACACTGCGGTACTCTGAATTGATTCGCGTCAAAAGCATAATTTTTAAAATAAGTTTTGTTTTTCTCCTTTCAGTCAGAACGACTTTTTATATCTTTAATGTAATAATTTAACAACAGTATAATATACCTTTTGTAATAGACAGCTCCTTACATGCCTGCTTCTTGCATTATTCTAATGCAAACATTTACCATCATTACATCCGCATCTTTTTTCCGCCCAACGGATGCTTTCGACTGATCAGGTTATTCGGTCCATCGGGACCTAGTGGCTTAAAGACCGACGTTGCACGCAATTCAAACGTTTTGCCAAAACAATCCCAGATAAACAAACATCAAACAAAAGTAATACCTACTTCTTTGCATGATAAATCTAAAATAAGTATTATACACTTATCAAATAGAAAAATTATAGTGTTGCAGTTTCGCAGCGGCCCGCCCGGTTTAGTACCACCACCTTACTTATTCCTGCCGCCATAACGCCACTGCTTGTCATTGACGTGTTTCGGTTAAAAGGTTAATTTTGCCAATAAACTTACTTTTGCACGAGACCTAGCATCCCGGCCTCGGGTTGACAACGCACCACTACGGCGGCTTCAATTTCTTACCATCAGGAAACACGTCTGCTTGTTTGCTTTCCGATATTATAAAAAAGGGACACGTGTCAATATGTAGTATAAATAAAGTGACTTCGCACCTGTCTGTCCTGGTGTATGCTTAGATCTTTAAAACTACGGCACGGATTATGATGCGGTTTTTTTAATAGATAGAGTTATTCAAAAGGAATGTTTATATGTACGTGTATACATGCATAATATAATAGAGAAACATTGATAATTTTAGAGGTTTCTAATGTGATTTATGTGAGAAACGTGCTGTAGGATATTTAGTTCCATTTTTGTATCCGTGCGAAGCCGGGGCGGGTTGCTAGTACATTATCTAACACATTTTTTTGGAACGTCAGGTTTAAGATGCGTGATTTACTGCCTAATAATTTAGTTATTAATGGTTCATTGACTGGATCTACGGGTTGGGGTCACTGGACTAGATTTCAGGATTGAGTCGTAGCGTAGCTGGTTTTCGTAGCGGTCATAATATATCGTGCTACGAAATTTTCCGTTTTAACGAACCTAACGCGTAAGGCATCTACGAGGCAGTTGGCGCTACAAAGTACTAACTATGGTGCTGACATGAATTTTAGAAAGATTTAATCTGGAGATTACAATTCTAATAATGAACTCATCTCAATATCGGAATAAATGAATGAAAATGTGTATTTATTACCAATTTAAATATTTTAACCTAAATGCAGAAAACGAATAGAGTTTTTGAGTGAATGTATGAGCATTTAAAATAACATGAAAATCGTTCACCATACCTATAGCTACAAAAGATTGAACTTCTGATAAATAAAAATAATGAAATATCGTCACGCTCATATTCCCGAAGGAGGGGGCAGAGGTACATACTTATGTACCCACGATAAGCCGACAGTATTAGATTCCGTGATGTGAAAGGAGGTAAGACCACCGCCATATTGGGCACATCCGATCCCAGATAACGTTATATTTTTTTAGACAAACTGAAAAAAATATAGAAAAGTTGCCCGAAGGTGATTAAATCTCGCTTCAAAGTCGGACACCGACTACGATCGGCCTTAAAAATCTTAATTTATTAAATACGTGTAACGCAGTTGAACAATTAATATCTTTGAAATAATTCTGTCATGTTTATGGTAGTCTTTATATACTATACACAGTTTAGTAAACCTCGGAATTTCATTAACCCTAATTAACTCAATTTGTGGCTAGGTAAGCTACGGAATACGTAGTTGCACACAATTAGTTTAATTGGTGCATAGCTTTTATTTATGAAAATCAAAACGAATTATTATTAGTTAGGCCTACTACGTATAATAATGGAATTTTTAATCTTTAAAAGAAATAGAGAAATTATTCAAGTAATAAACGCTGACCTTTTGCGTGTTCATTATGAAATTCATTAAAGTGCGAAACATCAGACTAACAACTTCAATTAGATAACACTCTGCTTGTGTGTACTCAGTCGAGCTGCCTCGCGAAATAAAGTAGTTAATTCCTAGGTCGACGTTAAGATGCAGAACATGCAAATATAGATAACTAGCTGTTACCGGCGGCTTCGCCCGCGTACCCAAAAAAATAATCACATATCGTACCTACGTCAGAATTTTTTCCGACTTACTTGACTACATGTTTATCGTTATGTTATGTCCAAATTATTCAACATGTATATAAATTATAACCTACGTGTTATTCTGATGTGTACTCTATATTACATTTTTAGTTTTAATGTTTTATATCTAAATAATCTGTTTCATAAACACCGAACGCATAAGCTTGCGAACCTAATATAAATGTTATATAAATATGACACCCCAACTTACTGACCACGTGGGCAGATTCGTGTGCTGATTAACCTGGCTTATTACTTTTTTCAAATCTATATTATTTTATTTCACGTGCTTAGCCATTCAGGTTACGAAAATAAGATCAAGTTACCTAAAGCATATGCCCTACAATACTGTTTATTTTTTTATTTAAATGAACATTAGAAAGTTCATAAAAGATTTCTATTCATGAATTTTCTAAAAAAGTTTTCTATCTTAATCCAATTATATTTTCTTATATTTGTTACCTCTGAGTTTCGTATTTTATGAAATTATTTGTAAAATATATTCACTACTTGAAAGAGTATTTTGCTGTTTTGTCCCATAGAAATTTTATTAATGTGCGTGAAATCGATATTTATGCAGTTTTTCGGTCTTTATGTATTATTGGAAAATGAAAAATCAAGCGATGTGGTTTATTCAGACGGCGTGTAACCTACTTATGAGACAAGAAAAATATAATTCTAGTCACAAGTTATTTTTAACTGTAACGTATCCTATTCGTATAGCTAGCAATAAAAGAAACATAAAATGTACCTAAAATTCATCTTAAATAATACCCACCTGATTTAGTAGAATTTTCATTATACATTTATCCGAGAAATAATCCCCGATACTATCCATAGTTATATTTAACTTTATTTAAACTTTGACTATATCAAATTTCAAGAGTGCAGTTTTTCTTTATGCCATTATCTGACGATCCAATCCGAATAGGATTGGATCGTTTAGCTTATGACTGCCGAAAAACTTACTTGAATAAAAAAAGTCTTTGAAAATCTTGTTAACATGTTTATTTACGTTATTGATTAAAACATGAACGGACATATCGAATGATTCATTCTTATATAAAAGTAGAATCAGAAAATCGCCTGCTTTAAGCAATATTATCAGTGCCATTATATATTACCTAATTCCTAACTCTGAGCTCCTTTGAAGAATAGACCAACTGCCCTCCTGCCAAACATCTCGGAAGAGGCGAGCATAGACTTACTGTCATTAACACCGTGACCTCTGAGTATGTAACGCTTTACCTACTCCTGCCGCCATAACGTCAGTACTTGCAGTTGACGTGTTCGGTTTGGAAGGTTGGATAAACTTACTTTTGCACGAGGCTTAACATCCCGGCCTCACGTTTTATAAATCCTCTTTGTGGGATTAATATGCGGCGTGTATTTTTTACCATCACGGAATTCGTTTGTTTGTTTGTTTCCTATACCTATTGTAAAACAATGCTTCTTGCAAAATTTCATGAATCCAGGACACTATTTAAGTATATAACCTATAGGTTTTGATTTTCTTGGAAACCACATGCGACTAAGTATAACATAAAGTAAATATCATCACGCTCATATATCCTCGAGAAGGTAGACAGAGGTACATACTAGTATGGACCCACGGTTATTAGGTCTCAGATGTGACGGGTGGCAAGTCTGTCGCCAATCGGGCGCAATTCCAATTCCAGGCAACGTTATGTTTTTCAGAAAAACTGAGAAAATTCATGAATAGAAACTAAGTATAAATTTCGATCGCATTGTCTGACAAATTTGATTTCTTATTTCGATACGTGTATTTGGTGTATTAAAAAAGATAAATTTCAATTGAATTTGTACGCATTTCTGAGAAAAAGGATCGCCCAATCTTTACAACCTGTTGCTGATGAGCAAACTCTAGCCTTATATCATCGTTTCGGCACATAAGAGTAAAAAAATCACACACATCTATTTCTCCTTCCGCCATTTTAGCAATAAGTAGGTATCTCATGTGATTCTATCTTTTATAATAATAATTGACGACTCATTCTTGTCAAATTTACTTATTATTGTTAGGGTTTAAATAAATAAAATATAAAATGATTTTTGCTACTCTCGGAAGGCATGACCTGACCGTCGTTGCGTCATAAGAAAACCAACTTAAGAAAAACATTAAATATTATACTACTGTTATATCTACCAACAATTGAAATAACTAGCTGAAACCCGCGACTCCGTCCACGTGGGTCTTTAAAATTATTTTATGGTTTTATTTTTTTGTACTTCTTTGTACTTTTGTACTTCTTGTCATTCTTTTTCGAAAATAAAAGTAGCCTAAGTTACCTGCTATAATATCAACTATCTGCCAGTGAAAGTCTCTTCAAAATCGGTTTAGCTGATCCAGAGATAAGCCGAAATAGACAGACAGACAAACAAGCAAAAATTCGATTTTATTTATGTGTAGCTATAAATTTAAACATGTTGAAATCATTACCCTTCTTTTACTGCGTTGAAGTTGGATAAAGAAGTATAAAAACTACTTATATACATACACATATCAGCCTATTGTAATCCACTGCTGGACGTAGGCCACCCCCAAAGTATGCCACAGGGCACGATCTCGCGCTTTCATCATCCAATCACTACCAGCTGCCCTTTTTACATCGTCGGCCCATCTGGCCGGAGGGCGTCCAACACTACGTTTACCAAGCCGTGGCCACCATTCGAGAACCCGTTCACTCCACCGACCATCGGTTCTGCGACAGATATGACCACTAAATAGGCCATAATTTAGCTAAATGATGGCCTATTTAGTTCCGCCGCCCCGGCCTCTAGCGCTTAGTCCGCTGCTGAAATATAGACTTCTGCTGCTTCTGCTGAAATATAGATATAATACAATACATTATTGCATTATTAAATAAAATGATTATCTCTGAAGTTAGGGTTAAAATATGTTTTTTTTGTGTTAGATTGTTTTATCTTCTTAATAAAAATAAAAATCGCAGTTTACAAGTCAGTAGTGTTAAAAAAATTATCACATTGCGCAATGTTACTATCATTCTGTAAATTGTGATTCACTGTTTGAAATGACTTCGCTACCACAGAACGCGATGGTAAATAACCTTTGAGGTTAATATTACGAAACTTTGTATTGTACAACTAATACTTGGCCTTACGGTGACACCAGTAGTATTATTACAGTAATACAAATGAATCACCTCTGTGGCCGAGTGGTGTCGGTGTCCGACGTTCATACGAGAGGTTCTAGATTCGATTCCCGTCTCGGGAAACTTGTTCTATGAGTTTTTCAGTTTTTCTGAAAAACAACGTTGCCCCGAATTGGATTTATTCCCGATTGGTGACGGACTTGCCACCCGTCACTTCATGGGACTTAATATCGTCGGCTAATCGTGGAAGCATACTAGTATGTACCTCTGCCTACGCTTTCGAGGATATCTGGGCGTGACAATATTTATTTTCATATCAACTTGAAAAGACATTCATGAAATCTGTCTTGCTGGCCAAGTGATTACTTTACCCTAGCACGTCGACGAATAGCAAGGCTCGGGATCGATTCCCGACGGAGGCGGGCGTTTATG
>DVZN01001342.1:0-10362 GCA_018237365.1 Caria ino melicerta
GTAAAAGCGAAACCGGTGGGCTATATAAATAATATCAAATTAAAAGTGATTTGTAAAACAGTACAAGTGTTCATTCGTTTAAAAACCAATTAACTTGAGTAATGGCAGTCTCTGACGCCCATACCAAAAATTACAATAAATTTGTGTTACATATTTGACTATAGAATTACCATGAACGTATCAATACGCCCATGAGAATTACAATCTAATTGCGTTAGACAGTTATTAATGAATTGAAAACTGTCAAGCATTATGAACTGTGTGTCTACCATGAGCTTACTATCGAGAGACTCGCCATAGACTATATACTTATTACTGAAGAGACTCGCTAGCGACTAGCGTAAATTACCGGCCATATTTGTATGGGAAATTTAGTTCATTCCGTAACCAACAGGGGCGCTTTAAAAGTTCTCGTACAAATAATTTACAGAGACGCTAGCGTGTGTCTACCATGTTTTTACTATCGAGTAACTCGCTAGCGTCTAGCGTACATTTTTTTTTTCGAAATAAATTTATAGCTATCTGCCGGCTCGGCCTCTACAGCTCTATTTGAGTTTTTGGGCGAGCAGAATTCTCGGACAGAGTTAACCTTATTTTGGACTAGCGTAAATTACTGGCCATATTTGTATGAGAAATTTAGTTCTTTCCGTAACCAACAGGGGCGCTGTACAAGTTCTCGTACAAATAATTACGGAGACGCTAGCGAGTTTCTCGATTGTAAACTCATGGTAGACACAAACGTAATCGCTATAGGTAATCGCGTAATCGTAATATTGGAACGAGAGTAGCTTTCATTACACTTCATCGTAACGCGTTATTTGACATTGATGTGTCGATCAAACGCATATAAAACAACCTGCGATAGATACGATAATAATTACCAGAACTATTTCATAGTGCATAAATTAATTTAAAATTTGATTTCGCTACATTTCAAAATAAATAAAAAGGTTCCATTCCAAAAAAATATAATAACACTACAAAAAAAAATCACGTAGGTTTAACAGACCAGCGGTGTTATTTTTGAACATTCAGCGATGATTTCAAAATCACCGATGAATAAAATATTCGTCAATCACTGACACTAAATACGAACGTATCACATTTTTATGTTGTTGGTAGACATGGTGTGAATTTAAAAAATACGTGTTTTTAGTGTCAATGATAATTGACGAGTATTTTATTCATCGGGGATTTAGAAATCATCGCTGAATGTTCAAAAAAAGCACCCCAGTGCTGATAAGGTTAGTTTGCATAATTGAAATTACAATTTGAAATTAAATAATTAAATAGGTATTTCACTAAAACATAACTGATGAGTTACTTACTATATGTTATTAGACGAGGTATACCGTTCATCATCTCTTTGTACAAACTTTTTGTATTTTTGTGGATATTAGTTTGTAGATTTACCCACTCGCTGGCTGAGTGTTAGCGTAGTAGCCTTATCACCTCAACAAATAGCGAGGCTCGGGTTCGATTCCCGAAGGGGGCGGGTGTTTGTTTGATGAACATAAACCTTCACATTTCTGGGTTTGGGTGTTCATTAAGTTTATTCTGGTATTTATGTTTTTATTTCTATGTATAATATCGTTGACTAACACCCTTCACACAAGCAAATAACTTACTTAATTTCGGGTTAGATATTTATTTATTTATTTAATACTTTATTGTCCACTTAATAGTAGAACATAAATTACGTAAATAAAATTATACAATAGGCTAGCTTATCTCTATAAAAGATTTCTTCCAGCAAAGCCGATATAGTGATAATGTGTAAAAGAAATGCAGAATATACAATGTACAAACACAGAAATAACAATATTTACAAATTCAAAAAATAGAAAGTGTAGTTATACATAATTAATATTTTTTTTGCCTGATAGGTACATCAAGCATGTGGTCCAAATAGCAACAGACCTCCATTGCTTGTGTTTGCAGTAATGGTGAACCCTGACATTCTGAAAGCAAATGGCAAGAATGCATCAAATCCTTCAGTAAGTAAGCTTATTAAATGCTAGTAATTCACTCTGGCTTTCTCCTTAAGCATCTTTGCTTTTGCTGCATTTTCCAAAGTGATTTACTACTGGATTTTTAAGACTTAAAAGAAGAAAGATTTTTAAGATTTATTAAAACATTTAGATACTTTTTGCGTTCTTTCTTTGCTTGCTTTCAGTTGTTACTTGACAACCAATTTGAGTAAGAAACAGAGTGAGGATTAGAGCAATTACAAGGCCTTATGGTAGTAATGGTGGTATAAAAAACAATACTTTCCCCAAAAAAACAATCCTTTTTTTATAACTGTTTATTTTATATATATTAAGGCACCATGTCAAAGTCTAGTCATGCTAATCCGTAAAGTATATTGAGTTGCTACTATATTTTGAGTTTTAGTAAAGATGTTAATAGTGAAGACTTCTGCTGGTCTTTTCTGTTGTCCGTATATTGTATATTTCTTTTAGTATGTATGCTGTATTATTAATAAAATAAAACTAATTAATTAAATAAAGAGGATCTAGGGAAAGTAAAATAATCATGAAATTGACTTTAAAAAGTCGGTAAAGCCAATTGTAACAGTTTTCCTAGTTATAAAACTAAAAACTTCAATAAAAATTACATTTTAATTAATTATTATTTCAATAAAATTTCAGGATCGAGAAGCATTGGTCAGTCTGTTGTGTGACTTCGTAGAGGCTATGAATCCAGGGCTAATGTTAACTCGAAATCCTGTTATTTTGAAGGATAGAGATTTAGCAGGGGAGCTCAAAGATGTGTGGCTTGCAGTTCAAACAAAACGAGAAAGAGAGAAGGGCCTGAATCAAGATGTTATGTATAAGGTATTTCATTACACTCCTTAATAAACATTTTCATAGAAACATTTTTATTCATACACATTGTCGCCAAGTCCCTTCTGGTGAAGGCAGAGAGTATTAAGTGCCAAGTGTCACATTTTTATAAAAGTTTGAATTCTTTGAGAGAATTAATGACATACTTTATTATCTCATTCTGGTCTTTTGCTAAAGCTATTGGGTATAATATACCACTTTTACATAATTAATGAAAGGAATGCTAGCTCTCCATTCCACAAATTCGCAACAATGTGTGGAAGACTTCTAAGTGCTCTTTATCCCAAAGTAGGATAGGTCCCGTATTTGTCCAGACCCTTTTGAGGAGCATGCTACATACAATCATAAGGAAGAAACTTTAGCCGCATATAGCTCAGTTTTTATCATATGTTTAATGAGAACAAAAGCAAGGTTTGTACAGTGCTCCTATATTGCCAAGTCATTTGATCACATTTGCTGTGGGGTACTTTGAAACAATCTGTGTTCTACCAAAACTAATAGCAGGACCAATGTTGGATGTATATAGGCCATGAAATGCATGTTCAACAGTAGGGCCGATATTTATTTCATTTTGTTTAAATGGTATACTAGTATATTAGGCCTACAGTCTAAAGTCTCACATGTAGCATCTAAGAATTACATAGGCAAATGATTTTGGGTTTGGCTTTAAACATTACTCATCATTACAGGTATATGATATTGATGGCATAGGAAACGAAGAAATGTTAGAAGATGACAGAACTGGCAGTAAAGACTGCAAACAGTATGAAAATACATCTCCAAACAAATCACAAACAGACAAGAAAAATTCGGTAAAATCGTCAAAACAGATCCTGATGAATGCAGGACAAAAATCCGAGTTTGATTCTGGGATGAACAACTGTCAAATAAATCAAAATCATCTCAATAGGGAAAACCGATGTGCAAACATGGACTCTGATACAACATACTGTACACCTGTTTATGGTCAAATAGTATCAAGCAGAGAAAACCACAATCAAATTAATGATATCCAACAAAAATTCACATCCGAAACAAAACCATCAAGCTCATTTAGAAAGGAATGGAACTCTAGCAATGGGAAACCATCGGGATGGGACGAGTTTTCCAAACAAACAATCAAGACGAGTGACGATGTTAAAAGACAGAAAAGCAAGACGGAGAAAAACAAACAAACGAATGGTAAATCTCATTTCGATTTCTTTCCAATATTTGACAATAAGATAGCCAATGAATCCGACTCTTCTGGTGAGGGCTTAAATAAACCGGCTATAGGTGACGAAGATTCTAAAATAATTATAGACCCATTGCAGAAATTAGTTCTGCATACGACTGATAATAAAATATGTGATAATAAGACAAGTGCTCTCAGCTCACTTAGCTCATAATTTAAGAGCTTTTAAATGTATGGCAGTATGTGTTGGCTTCAATGTTATTTGAGATTACTTGAAGATGCTACGTAATGACATAGGACAAATTATTATATGGCTAGTCAGACTCGATTGTATATGCAACAATTTCAGGTTTAGTTTTTGATATAATATTTTTTGTGCTCTTAAATTAAAATAGCAGAGCTGTGCATGGAGGGATGTAAATAAAGTTTAACTTTACTTATTTATAAACTCGAAATACAATTTATAGATTATTTTGATCAGGTTAACTATGTTTTTTTTAAATAATATAATCATGAGGTATACATATAATCATAATGTATTCGACTAACTTATTGATTGAACAGAGAATTTCAAGCAAATGACATACCATTCCAAATAGGCCTTACAAACATCTACTAAGTGCTGACAGTGGCAAGCATAAAATTAAAAAATATATATTTTTTTCTTAAGAATTAAATGTATATGCTATCAGCACTTTGCGACGCTCTAATTTTTTTCTAAATATGTTACTGAAGAAAAATGCGAAACTATCAAATCGCAAAGTTGTTATAGCTGTTATAACGTCAATATCCTTGTTAAAAACAGATATACATTAAAAAGACACGCAACAAAAAGATAAAATGCAATATTTAATCGGCCTTATTGCTTAAACAAAAATTCTTCCAGATAATTCAAGCTAATGTAAGCTTAATAACAATTAAAAAATAAGTACCTATGAACAAAAGCATTAATTGCAGTTCTGAAAAGTAAATCTTAGTATTTCGAGTTTATTTTAAAGTAGAATGCATTGATATATTTTTTGCTATCAATGTTGATGTCGAAAGGTGGCTACATAATGGCGGGTAACATAAAAGCACAGAAAACAGATATATTGTTAGTTCACATATTTGAAACACGTTTCACATGAAGAACACGTCATGTATTTCTAGTGTCTACTTACATGCATCGATTTAATAAATTTACGTAAATGAATATAAATTAATTTCATCTGCAGTTGTATTATTGCAGTTGAAATTCCATAAGTTAATCTCTGATATAAGAAGATTCACAACATATTCACCCTGTTCCGACTTCTGTTAACGCAAATTGCTTGTCCAATGGTCGCCATGTTCTGCGCTCTTTATTTTTTTGTCATTTTTCTTGGCCTCCATAGCTCTTTTAGACTTTTATACAGCGCTTAGTGTTTTGCCGAGGTGGTAGTGACTAAAAACTACACTTTAAGCCTACTTTTGGGCCTACGACCCCACCCCAAGGATGTCTCTTCTAACACTGGCCTCGGTCTTCGGCAGTGTAATAAATGAACTCACTTTGACATTCGCCGCTATACCTAATCCTGTCGTCATAAAGCCAGTGTTTGACACTTTCGTATTCCGGTTTGGAGGGTAACGTCAAAACTTTGGTCTAAAACTCTACATAGGTCCGTAAAACAACTTTTATACCTGGCTCAGACTTTGTAATATATAATTTCTTGAACAGAGTTTTATATCCTTTTTTTTAAATTATTACTACTAAACCCCTGCTCAAAGACTGGCGTGACCTTAAGTGTGTGACACTTCTCTTGTCAGTGTCTTTTAAGGAACCGAATTTTTATCCACCTTTAAACTTTTATTTCATCCTAACCCGCTCGCTGCTTTTTAAGCTAATAGCCACTCTCCCAGTGCTCCCAGTCTAGTCTAGAATCATTTATCAAGATCAAACTAGGAAAATCGACCATGCCAAATGCACTACGTAATTATATTAAGTATTAATTTTTCGAGATGTAAACGTGTTCTCAAATAAATTACTTTTGTTTCAATGGTATTTCGATGGTTGAAACTGTTTTGATACCAGTTTCTTGAATAGATAATTATCAGTTATTATCAACCCCTACGTGCCTCGGAGACAACGCTAAGCTGTTGGCTAATATATATAATTGTTATCTCCTTAGGTAATGTAAGTGAATATTGACAGATTACTTTTACAATTATTATATTATTAAATTTTAATTTAAAGTGGACATTCTTTGCATACACACTTTTTTAAAGTATAACAGTATCAAATATCAATTAATGAGATTTAGTCACCTTAAAAAAATAAATTATTAGTGAATTAAATCTTAATACTTAAATCTTTATGAAAGTGATAATGTATATAGTTTTACAAATAAAATTTTAATTTTTCACTTTTTAAAGTGAAATGTTTCATTACAAATATACGCTACACGGACGAAATTTACACGTCGCTCAGCAAATTTTTTTAGGTAATCTTGCTATGAACAAATATGTTAGGCTGACTGTGCGAGAGGCAACATTAATCTATTTTGTGTAGTTGTTAAGATTAAGTGAAAAATATGAGTGCTTGTTCAATTATGTGTGACGGCTGCAAACTTTATGGTTGTGTATTCTCATAATTCATACACGATGATTGGAAAATAATGTTCGGTAAAATATTTTAATGTTTATTGCAATAATATATACCTATAAATCTTATTCTATCACATATCTATGCAAATGCATGTTATAATCAATGTTAGTCATTCAGTGATAGCAATTCTGTTGGCAGAAATTATACTTAACTGTAATAAATAACAGCTTTATAGTATGGTAGTTAGAATGAGCGCCTGACATAGGAATTCTATAGGCAAATCATCTCTATATTACAATAGTTTAGCTCGCTAAAATTTTATATAAAACTTTCAAGCGTCATAAAATTTTAATGTCAGCAATATTTAGTAGAAAATTTAAGATAAGCTTATTCTGTCAGCATTAAACTTGTTTATAGATTTATACAACAGATGATACAATTTCAATGCGGTAATTTGAATTTAGTTTAGTTTCTGCCAACAACATTTCCACTGTATAAAATATGTGTTTCAATAAACTTTAAAGTCAAATATCAAAGTGCTTATCATTGTATGGCTAGCGAAAGTTAATATATATTAAACATTCATGTTATGTAGTACGCTCGTATCGTTCAGTAAACTGGGGTTTCTGCTTCGCAACTCCACATATCTACATCAGCCTATTGCAGGCCACTGCTGGGCGTAGGCCTTTCCCAGATTTCGGCATTAGACCCGATCTCCCACTCTCATCATCCAGTCACTACTAGCTGGTTTCATCAAGTCGTCAGCCCACCTGGCCGAATGGCGTCTAACAGTACGTTTACCGAGCCGTAGTCCCTATTCGAGAACCATTTTGTCAACAACTCGAAACTAGGCCAATCACTTTGGCCTGATACCCGATAAATTTATTCTGACTTTGTAACTAAGCGAAATCCTGAGCAAGGACCTATTCATGGCTTTTAAGTTAGGCGAAGTCTTCTTTTTTCATTTTTGGCATTGGCGTAAGCAACTGTCATTTCTCAAGTATAATTGATTTGCATGAAATAATGTTCCAATTTCGATTGGGCTTAAATTATAGTTAAAAAATAGCCTTATATATGTCGTCATGTCTGCGACATAGGTAAAGTTGTGGCAACCTTACCTAAACTCGTCCTAAAGTCACAACCCAAGTTTACCCGAACGAGTGTGCTACCAAAGGACTATTTGTATATCTCGGGCTTACATAATTTTAGTTTATACCTGCACATTAATTATGACTATCGGATATTATTTTGCATCATTGTGTAAAGACGGCCAAAATCAGAATGTTCATTAATTATTATTTGTATATTTTTGGATGAGCCGTGTGTCGTTGTTGCTAAATATATATTTATATATGATTCATAATGTAATTGCTCATTAAGGTGTTGACCATAATATTAAGTAAACATATGTGTGTGTGTGCTAAATTTTATAATGAATTTTTTGGTCTAAAATATGATCACTATCTACTCGACCTTTAATAAACCAAATATCCAACACTGCCAATACACTTCACTTGTATCACATATTTCTCGATTTAGCTCCTCTGTGCAGGGTTAATTTGGTCGTTTGAAAAGTGATAAGCGTGTGACCAGTGGATAATAGTCGTGTAAATAGTAATATTATCTATATAAAAACACAAAAAATGTACACAATTTTTTTATGTAGGTACCTATATGTTTTTCTATGTATTTTATTTCGCTGACAAACACCCATATCGCAAGTATTTTCTTGCTTTAATTTGTGTAAACTGTCCAGTGATATTTATTTATTTATATTTTAACAAAATTAATGAAGGTGATTCAATTGAGTTTTTGGATCGCCTTGTTGTTCGAGAGGGTTGGCGCATACGTCTAGCCGCGCCGACAACGACCAACCGACAACTCGAACCTTGTAATTTGTCGGCGAGGCTGGACATATAATAGTCTATCAAGCGATTTAAATATTTACATGTAAATATTCAAATGTCGATATTTCGGTGTAATTTCACAGTCCGCGGAGACAACTATATATCTACAAATAGATTAAATAATATCGTGAGTATCCCGTATAAATAATTAAAAATTTTAATATTTAAATCACCGCCATTTTCTTGTGACACTTACTAGCTTGACAGACTCTAGCCACGCCGACAAATTATGAGGTTCGTGTCTGATTTTCCGATGTAAATAGAAGTATTTCTGGGCCTGAGTGTTTGTTCAATTTATTTTAATATTTATATTCCAAGTATAAAACTAACACCATCAAAAGACAATAAATTGCTTACTTTAGGATTAGATCAATTCATGTAATTTGTCCAGTGATATTTATTTATTTACATTTTAGCATTCATTTTTTTAAATTTTCGTAACGTTGTTTCGTGGTTGTATTGTTTTATTAAACTTTTAACTAGTTTAAAATACCTATAAACCAGTTAAAAGTTTAAAAAAACTTTAAACGTTCAAAGTTTCGATTTTTAAGCTTGAATTACATCCTGTACATTTTTATTTACCCCGTAAGTGAAATATCGTAATACTTTTGTGTGCGTGTGTGTGTTTGAAATTTGTTTGAATATAACATCAAACACTTATCACTTGTCAGGTGACACACAACGTCGCCCTGGTTATTCCAATACAATTATTGATGTTAGTATTATGAATTTGTTAACACTTTCACTGTATATGTCTTTTATTCCATTACTAGTTATCTCATTTTTAAGGAAATATAAAGATGTTATTAATTTTCACCGGTACTGAAACGATTTTGACGAAATATAGGCTATATTATATATGTATAATGTTGCTTCCAAATGTGAAATGAATTAAAATCGGTTCAGTACATATAGACATTATCGAGGAACGAACAAACATTTTTTGATACTAGTTTGGATACCACATACTACCAGTGATGAGTGATCACAGATTACTAAGTTGCTTTTACACATTCACAATGTAGTAACATTTACAGTAGTAAAAGTGTCTAGGATGAAAATTTTAAGCATTAAATTTTATAAATATCACAATCTTTTTACCAACCGGCTGGTTAAACAATGGTATTTTATGAAACTGTTTCAATAACAGCGGACATTTGCATGAAAAGAAAGACTTAAAAAAACATCACGGGGCTTTAACTACATGTGCAGTGAAAGTGTTAAATGAATTTGATAAAATAAGTTTATAATTGATTTGACGTTAATATTGACGTGTGCAATTTTTAAAATATGTTTATTTAGATGAAACGAGAAAATAAAGTTGACTCATGATTAAAAAAGTCATTTGTACACAAGTGACTTTTTTAAACATGAAAATACAATTTCACCAAGCGCCGACGATGGAAAGTATAGAACATATAAAGTTGACTGATATAGGTTCTTAAACACGTGAGTGTAGCTATAAGCCTTAGATAAAGTATACTCCTGGATATAAGACGGCCAATATGGCCTATAAAAATACACGTCAACTGTTGGCGTGTAATCTGTTTCGAATTTCTTAGTAGCTCATAGACAATGCCCAATAAACTCGTGTACAGGTTTCAGAGTATACAACAAAAAAAATCTGACATTGCACATGCGCAGCAGCAATGGACTGCGCGCGTATATAAATATTTATAAAGCTTCGCGTTGGCGTTGTAAAATTGGCCTGTCAAAAATTATTACGTCTCGAAAAGCTATAAACCTTGTATGTAAAACATTGATATATATATATATATATATATATATATATATATATAGACTCAGAATAGCGCCGACAAGAGGCAAGGCCGTCACCAATCGGGCACAGATTCAATCCCAGGCAACGTCATG
>DVZN01001343.1:0-10362 GCA_018237365.1 Caria ino melicerta
CGTGGTGGTGTGTTAGTACCATTACCTATTCCGTGGTAGTGTTCCTATTTGCCTAATGTGGTGTGTGTTAGTGCTATTACCTCCTCTATGATAGTATTCCCATTTACCTACCACAGTACAGAAATCGGTGACACAGACCCGCTGTTGTCACATATTACATTACTAAAACCCTCTCTCTCTCTGCCTTCCATCGAAGTTGGTGTTGCTTGTACCAGACACCAGAGGACTGCCTGAAGGACTGCCAGAAGGCCCTGAGGATGTTTTTAAGTAAAACGAAACTAGTTGGCAAAGAAATATATTAATATAATCACAATTATAACAAAGTGAAACACGTTCCAGTGTAGTGATCATTTTTACTGTGATGATTATAATACACAATACACAAATAAACCTCACAGACGCTCTTAATAACTAATCTAATACTTCAATAGAGAAACTACTTCAATACAATTTCCGAAATTCTACCCCTGAAGGGGTGAAAAACGGGGGCAAAGTTTGTATGGGACACTACGATTTCTTGATATGTACTTCAAATTTTGCAGCATTCTTTGACACAGGGTTTGTCAAATTGGTACGTACCAATGGGGATTCGCCACTGAGTCACAATAGGAAGCCCAGCCTATCGCCACTTCGAGCACATTCCAATCCCGGACAATGGCATGCTTACTCAGAATAATCTGAAAAACATTTTAAGAAAAGTTGTCTGACCTGGGAAATGAACCCGGGACCTAATCGGCTAGCGGTCTTAACAGGCGACAGCCGTACCGTTATACCACATAGGCAATTACAAGTAATTATATGCCTTAACGCATATAATTACTTGCAATCGCCTATATGGTGGCCCATTATTTATATATTAACAAATAATTAGTAAATAAAATGGCATCACAATCCAAAGCGCTTACGTATTGTGTGAACATTGTTATCTCCTCCATGTCGGTCGGTCTAATGTATTTTAGTCTAACCGCTCAATGCCACGAGGCCAACAACTCTTCAATGAAAATTAGTCATAACTTATTACACGATGTTCACGTTATTAAACAGTTCAGACGCAGCTTATATAAATGGACACTTGTATGAATCTAGTGAAAATCGACATAATTTGACTATATTTTTAGACGTATGGGTTTCGTCAGCAACAAACGTCTGGTAAAGGCACGTCTCACTCCATCTTTTACACTATAGTTATTGGGTGCTATTTTTGAACATTCAGCGATGATTTGGAAATCACCAGATGAATAAAATACTCGTCAAATTTTTATTTTGTTGGTAGACATGGCTTTTTGGTTTTTATGACAGTATTTTATTCATCGATGATTTGGAAATCATCGCTGAATGTTCAAAAATAGCACCCAAGGAATGTTGGATACTTTTTGAAAGTTCTATTATAACAAATTTAAATCTTAAGTATGTAGCGGTCAAGTAACATTCGACACTACAAAAATGACGCAAGACACATAAGTTTAAGTAAATCCTAAATCGCGATACTGAAGTTATTTACATCGCTAGCATATATACAACTTCCATCGCTTCTCAGTTGGATATCGGTCCCCAGAAAACCAGGTACACCTTGCGCGGCTTGGAAGATCTTTCTTTTTCCAACCCTGTGCGGCGTCATGACTTCTCCTACAAGTACAAAACCCTTTCTAGTATACCGGCATTTCATGAAATTTAGTAAGCAAAGGATTTCGGGGACGGTACATCGATCGCCTAGCTTAGTTTCATTTTTAGAAAAAGTACGATAAAAATACCGATCAAATCTCAGTCACATATATACATATAAAATCATTTATCCTGAATGAATGACGGATTAACGCACAGACTGATACACTGATTGTAAATACCTGAAACTTGGAAGGTGTATTCTTTGTATGACATAGGAATTCAATAACAAAGGATTTTACGAAATACTACCCCTGAGGGGAGGGGGAACAGGGGCAAAGCTTCTATGGAACCAAGTGATAAATTGCTCTAATTTACTTTGACTTGCCTTATTTAACGGAATTGATGGAAAATATGTTTCGTATTTTATTAAAACTCAAAATAAAATGGCGACAAAAAGCGTCTACCGCGCGGGAGAAGTCGCAGGTAATCAATAATATTATATAAAATTATTATTGAGTTATCTAGCAATTATAAAAGCACCTTTACGCCTATTATTCCCAAAGAAGTAGGCAGAGGTGTGTTAGTATCTCCACGACTCGTAAGTCCAGTAGATATACTAGAACACCCACGATTAATAAATAAAAATCGACTAAATGCGAGTTGGCTGTTGGGTATGCTGAACAGGGTATCTTTAGCCAAAATATTACTCACGATTTATGTGAAACAAACAGAATTTATACCATATATTTTTAGAATTTAATATTTTTGTTAAAATGTGTAAGTACTTAGATGTTTTTATGTATTTAGAGACAGTCTTTTCATATTGTTTGAAGCTGTTATTAATGTAAGTGTTTTGAATGTTGATGTCAAATAAATTAATATATATCTATTTTTATTACATATGATAGGTTTTTACACGTTCAGTCCATCACTTCTGCATATGTGTAATGTTAGATTTTTTTGTTGTGGAATTTGAAACCTGTACATATATTATATTTTTTGTGCATTATCTGTAAGCCACTAAGAAATTTGAAACAGATTACAAGTCGACAATTGGCGTGTATTTTTATCGGCCGTCATACACGGTGTCTAAAAGTATACGATATCTAATGCACACATCATAATAAAAATTACTATCGTTACACCCATATATATCTTCGAAAGGGTAGGCAGAGGTGCATACTATAATACAATACATACAAGGAAACGTTGTTTTTCAAAAAAACTGAAAAACTCATAGAACTAGTTGCCCAACCCAGAATTCGAATCCAGGACCTCTCGCGATAAAGTCAGACACTGACCACCCTCGACGACAGAGATTAAATAATTAACTACATTAATAAAAACATTTTATTTTGGTCCCATTATCTTAAAATTACAGTCAAATTTATATTTACAATTTTTATCACAATAATTATAATTCATAATATATTTTAATTTATCAAATACATTTGAATACACTTTACACACACTTAAATAAATAAATTATATATATTAATATAAAATATAGATTTTATTTTAATAAAATCAGATTCAAACTTTGTGTAAACATTTTTAATTATTTATACGGTTTACGCACGATATTATATGATACGGATACGGAAACGGGACCGTCCCGTCGTGTCCACGATCTATGAAACTATGTAAATGATATCGTGAGTAGGTCCGTACCGTATCATACGGTATTCCACCGTAGGGTAGCAGTATCCCATATAAATAATTTCAAATGTTAATAATACGTTTAAGTAATTACGATTTAAATTTTAAATCGTTTGTGTAGAGAATTATAAATATATAATTTAAAAAAAAATCTTATAATAATTATGTATTATGTGTTATGACTTACATCGTTTTAATATACAGATATATTGAGTAAAATTAATATATTATCATATATTTACTACAGAGATTCCATAGAAATTTTAATACTTTCTTCATCTTTAATCGGGAAAGCTGAAAGTATCTAATAATCAAATATATTTTTCTCAAAATGGTTCGACTATTTGATGTTTACAAGGTCAGTTCACAAACATTTATGGCCTGAGTGAATAGGCTGCTTCTAGGCAGGCATGGTCCATCTTCGGCCGTATCGTCGCTTAACATATAACCTGATGTTCAAATGCTTGCCTATTAATTAATTTAAAAAAAAAGTTATTTTTTCTGTGCAATTAACCAAATCAGAATTTATAAAATGTTGTCTTCATGAAATTAAATTTTAAGTGCAAATCTCACGTACTTTCTTACATTCATTCCTCAGTCTTAATAACATTTATATTAGTAAGATTTCATTTAGGGATATTGTTATGAGAATCAGAATAACTTATCTAATGGTAAAATATTTGGCCTTAACAAATATACAATACATATATTTCCTACTTAGTACAGAAAACATGGATAAGTCAAACTTGAATAGTTCTATTTCAACGTTGAATAGACCATTTTTTTCTCATTATAGAGTTGTTATTTCTTTCATTTTTAAACTCAAACTCAAATAATTTTATTCTAATTCACTTTTTAAAAAGCGCTTTCGAATCGTTAGAACACCTAGTTCGAAGTGTTTAAGTGCATTAAAAAAGTCAGTCCTATGACTCTTTGAATTCTAGAGAGTCATAGGACTGACTAGAGTTTAGAATATCTTATTCAAATCTCACTTATCGCGATTTCATTGTAGACACTGACTTATTATCAAAGTATTGGGGGAATATAGAAAGAGTTCTACTCCTCCAATGGATGTCATTTTGCTAAAATGATTATGGTTTTCCTTATTAGTATCATATTAAACGAAAATTGTTTTTTACACTGCTATACGTTATCTTGTGTTTATATTTTTGCTTTGAAGTAATATATTAACTTAAAATTGTTGTCATGCTGCTGCGTGACATCTAAACTAATTTTAAGTTATAACGATCTCACTCAATAGGATAAAAAAGATGGGGAATATATAAGGCTGTCATATATTCTGAGGCACAGAGTAAGCGTCAATAGAATTTTAAATTAATATCTCGGATTGAGCACCACTTATTATAGAAATGTTATTTTTATCATTAATTTTTTCTTGATTTTCCATCGCTTAAAATTGTTCTTATTATTTTAAAAGCTTTTTACCGTCTTAGTTCTTAGTAGTAAATTTTATTACTGGAAATACTTAATAATCTTAATTACTTGTGTTCGAAAGTCTCAAGTCCTTTCTATCGGTCCATAACGCTGTCTAAACCAAGTCATGCCTCTATAGTCAGGTTCGTATACGTCAGGAATTTCTTTATCAATCGCTTCACAGTATACCATCTTCACCGATGCTTCCCCGAACAACCTTTCCTCATATTTGATAAGCTGCTTGAAAAATCCCGTGTTTGGTCGAATTTGGGATCTGCAAATTAAGGAATTATTAAAGTAAATCAACCTACTATGCCGATGAATGACAAGGTTTTGTTTCAATTCATGACGGGGACGGGTATTGATGTGATAACAATAGAAGCTGCTATTTCTAGGGCTGGGTGTTATTTTGTTTTAGGTATATATATAAAATTTATGTGTCACAATGTTGGTTACATTACTCCTCTGAAACGGCTTTACCGATTTTTACCAAATTTTATATGCGTATTCAGTAGGTCAAAGAATCAGCTACTATCTATTTGTCATACCCCTAAGTGTTAGGGGTTGTCCACCATTGATATTTTTTTTTAATTCTTGGACTATTTTTCTTTAATGAAATTAAAAAATACATACAACCCTTAATTATTACCTTTCTATCACCAACTCCTATTTAAAATAGCGATAGAAACAAATTTTAAGGCAAAACAACGTTTGCCGGGTCAGCTCGTGTCTTTATATAGATACATTTTGGTATCGTTGACTAATACCCATATCACAAGAAAATAATTTTCTTACTTTGGGCCTAGATGAATTGGTGTATCATTTATGCAGTGATGTTAAAAAAACATCCTGACCCAATATAGATCAAACAATTGAGTGAATAGGCTGTTTTGCCCAAGTGAATAGGCTGTTTCTAAGCAGACATGATCCATCTTCGGTCGCATCGTCACTTAATATCAGGTGAGATGGCGGTCAAATGACTACCTATTAATTGATAAAAATATATATTTCAAACGCAGTAAACTACTTGCAAAAAAGACGTAGTAATTTATTTAATTTCTACTGGACTATATGGAAAGCAGACCCATTTAAACAACAACGAAAAAAAATCAAATCGATCCCAAAATGGCGGAGTGATGATGTAAGAAACATGAAAAAGCATGCAACATACATAATTAGAAACTAGGACTTTTAGGAAATTTGTTTAAAAATAAGTGTCAAATTGCGTAAATACATCATCGCCTTTGTGGTCGAGTGGAGTCAGTGTCCGACTTAGACGCGAGGGGTCCCGGATTCGGGAAATTTCGTTCTATGAGTTTTTTCGATTTTTCTGAAAACACAACATTGCCTGGGAATGGATTTTTGCCCTATTGGCCACGGACCGCCACTTGTCACATCATGGGACCTAATATCGTCGACAAATAGTAGATGCATACTTGTAAATACCTCTCCCTACCCTTCCGAAGATATTTAGGACCGATATTTTTTAATATACATACCGTCTTAGTTTTAAATGGTGATAGGCATCCCTTAGAGTCATTTTGTGCCATTTGATGAGATACGCCAAGCACAGCGTCACTGACCGAGACACTCCAGCGACGCAGTGCACCAATACACTTTTATTCTCCGACACGACCTTCCGAAAAAACATTTGTGTTATTGCAAACATTTTTTTTTCAATAAACTACAAACTACAGTAGTCCACTAAACGCTTGATTTTGTAATAAGGTTCGAGGTTTTTTAATTGAATCTTTTTAAAAACTTCTGAAAATACTTCTTAACTAGCTATTGCCCCCGACTTCTTCTGCGTAGGTTTAGTTAAAACAAATTTTACGAAAAACATTGCCTTCGTTTTGCGCAGTCGTATAAAAAGTACCCTATAGGTTGCTCAATGGTGCAATCTATAAGTACATCAAATTTTATCAAAATGTTATTTTTGTATGATTGAAGGCCAAATTAACAGACAGACAAATATACGAAAAAGTCTCTAAAAATTCTAAAATGTGTTTTGCTGCCCATTTTTAGTCATCTAAATGTACCTATTTTTTCTTAAATATCGTTAATGTAGAGAATTCACTTTGCTACAGTTTTATTATATATATATATATATATATATATATATATATATATAGCAGATATCATGGTGATAGTATATTTACCTCATGAATTAGGTCAGCAACTTGGTCCAGATAAGGAAATATATCTGAATTTGGTGTATCGAGTAGTGGAACGTAATGCCGTATGACGTAATCCTCTGGTGGCGGGGGGAGCTCTGGAGCAGCATTCACTACGAGTCCAGGGTTTAGAACCTTCACTGCACCAGGTGATGCGTGGGCTCCACAAACGTAGACTTGGTCGATCACCCGAGACACGCCAAGGGGACAGCCTCTGTCAGGATAAATAGGCGTTGATTAGAATCCATATCATATTTTCATAGCACAAGGAGGTTTTTTTTTCAAATGACAAGTTGCCACCCAAAGTGACATTTAAACGACACCGGGCTTGTCAGAAGGAGGCAAACGAGCAAATGGGCCACCTGATGGTAAATGACCACTACCGCCCACGAACAACTCCAATAGATACCAGGGGCTGACACAATTTCCTTGCCTATCAATTTGGAATGAGTAAGCTATTTTCTTGAAGGTCCCTATTATATTTCGGTAACACCACCGATGGTAATTGATTTCACAAAGGTGAAGTACGACATAAGAAAAGTCTACGGAATCTCATAGAGAAGCGCCCACAGACCACTTCTATTCTATGAATGCGCCACATATCAAGATTAAGATTAAATAGGTACGTCCACATTTCACATAGTAAGTATAGATTTTGATTATTGAAAAAAACTTGTTATAGAAAATAAAATAAATAAATATCGTCATGCCATATATCCTGGAAATAGTAGGCAGAGTTACATACTAGTACGCACCCACGATTAGCCGACGATATTAGTTCCCATGATGTGAAGGGTGGCAAGTTCGTCGCCAATAGGGCACAAATCTAATCCCAGGCAACGTTATGTTTTCAGAAAAACTGAAGAAACTCATATTATCGCCTATGTGGTCGAGTGGTATCGGTGTCCGACTTTGACGCGAGAGGTCCCGGGTTCGATTCCCGGGTCGAGCAACCTGCCTACCCTTTCGAGGTTATATGGGTGTGACGATATTTATTTACTTATCACTGAAATAATCAATAGACATCTCTCTAAATTTGTGTTTCGGCAGCGTTCTGAATACAACGAGAGTTGTTGTCAGAGCGCGTCGTACGTAAACAGAGCGGCATACCTCGCGGTTGTGTCATGCTGGCACCGCGCCAGCGCGTCTGACCTAGCGCGTGCGAACTTGCTACGCGCGTTACGATTACGCGCTTTTCACCTTTACTGAACAAAACTATCGTTGTCCTTACTCCTATCACTACATATTATATAGCGTGTGCAAACTTGCTACGCGCGTTACGTTTACGCGCTTTTTACCTTTACTGAACAAACTATCATTGTTCTAACTCCTATCACTACCTATTATTATATAGCGCGTACGAACTTTCTACGAGCCTTATGATTACGCGCTTTATACCTATTCTGAACAAAACTATCGTTGCCCTTACTCCTATCACTACATATTATATAGGTAGCGTGTGCAAACTTGCTACGCGCGTTACGATTACGCGCTTTTTACCTTTACTGAACAAATTGTCACTGTCATACTGCTATTGACTAACACTACATATTATATAGATAGCGTGTGCGAACTTGATACGCGTGTTACAATTACGCGCTTTTTATCTTAACTGAACAAAACTATCATTGTCCTAAATCCTATCACTACAAATTATAATATAGGTATTGTGTGCGATCATGCACGTGTATATTACGAGCTTTTTACCTTTTCTGAACAAATTTTTTTTATTGAAACGTCGAGTATATAAAAGTAAATTTGACAACGCGTTTAGACCAGTTATTTATTATCATTCGTATTTTTATTGGACAGTTACCTTTTGTTAATATTAGTATCACTACTTATAACGTCATATTTTGTAAGGTGCATTGATATCAAAAATCAGATTACTTGGTTTCATAGATATACGTTATCGTACAATGATGAAAGTCGAAATAATAATCATTATATCTAAAGCGGATAGCCTCTGCATTACTTATAATATTATCTTTTTGATAGTACATTTCATAAGCAAGAAAAATAAATTTAAACAAGAATGGTTTTGAGTTATGTTGGTGAAAGCCGATAAAATATAAACGCAGTCTTTCATAATTACAGAATTCGTATTAATACAGAAAATAATCGGTAAATTTTGGTAGTATTTTCATCCGACGGAAAAAACAAAGGAAGTTCTCTATTCGCCCGTATATGTTTCAAACAACGAAAGTCGATCCATAAATGACGGGAGTTCATAGGTAACATACAGATATACACATGATACGACATTATTGAGTTCCTTCTTTTTTTTTGGATGTCGATTGTAAACTATACACCTAACCTAATATTTATCTCATACGTAATATTTATTTTTCATTCCCGCAATTCGATATGTAATTGCTACATTTTCTGTTAAACAATGGGTTAACAATCCTAAAATAATAATAGTACAAATCAATTACTGCTTTAAAATAATAAAAAATATTATCTACTAGTTTTTTTTTATTCTACCCAAAAGTACATTAGATGACATCCACAATATACAATTACAGATAATAAAAGTTGCAAATCATCACAAAACAGCAATAATCTATTTAAAAAAACAATTTGTATGTTTAAATTAAGAATTTAAGTTTACATATTGAAGTTACCATTTTGAAAGATATTTTACACTAGAGGCCGCCCGCGACTTCGTCCGCGTGGAAACCCTACCATAACTTAATAATACAATTCCCATGTAAATCCCGATTCCTCGGGAACTCCGGGGTAAAAAGTAGCTTATGTGTTATTCTGGGTTTTCAGCTACCTACATACCAAATTTTATCGTAATCGGTTGAGTAATATTTGCGTGAAAGAGTAACAAACGTCCATACATACATACTCACAAACTTTCGCATTTATAATATTAGTAGGATTTGAATGTAACTGATAACATTACACTTTATACCTACGTAAAAAAGTAAATTTTCATTTGAAGATAAAAACATTAACTTGAATGAAAACAATAGGTACAATA
The DNA here is from genome assembly GCA_018237365.1 of Caria ino melicerta. Taxonomy (NCBI): domain Eukaryota; kingdom Metazoa; phylum Arthropoda; class Insecta; order Lepidoptera; family Riodinidae; genus Caria; species Caria ino. The sequence continues at coordinate 9,865 of DVZN01001343.1, forward strand.
TCTATTATCGAATATTCTTGTTTTAATATTTCAATTCTATCAAACCATGAAATATTTAATCGCAATTAACACGTGATTCGTCAAACACAATTTTTTTTTTAAATTATAATTAAAATTTGATTGCAAATAATAAAATAATACCTTTTGTAAGAACCCATAAAATATTTAGTAAAAATTAAGTGTGATCCTTTAAATACTTAGTACGATTTGATTTAAAAATATCAATAATAAAAGAAAACAGTTATATACCTAAATGTCTATAAATTTAAATTTTAGTAGAACTATAAAAACAATTTATATGTGATTCGTCAAACAGTAGTTCCATTTCAAATTAAAAATATAAGTTTAAAATAACACAAAAAAATAATTATACATGTGCTTATAAATTTAAATTGTGATAATGTTGGCTATTGAACTGACATCTAAAAATTCTATGTTCAACTGTTTTTACCATTCTATGGTTAATTTTTTTTAGTGGGAAGTCTTATGCTCTTAACT
>DVZN01001344.1:0-10362 GCA_018237365.1 Caria ino melicerta
TATTTGGATTGTGGCAAAACTTTTAATTTTGTACATCATTTAAAACATCATGAGCTTACACATTCTAAGTCCAAGGAGTACTTCTGCAATACATGTGGTAAAGGTATTTATCATGAACATTTATATCCAAATTTTTACATAATAATTAAAGTTTTCATTGGTTGAAGTCTAAATCAGGTCTCGTGTTTGGTGATGCCTAAATGCCTATCTTAATATTAAAATAACTGCTTATTTCACACTTATGAATCTGTTTTCAATCTGAAGAATTATAAAATACATATACATTGATGTATTAATGTAATTTCAATTGTGGAATTTCATGAGAATTGAAGACATTTTTGAGAATATTGTCGCTACTGTGGTCAAGTGGTGTTGGTGTCTGACTTTGACGCGAGAGGTCCGGGGATCGATTCCCGGGTAGGGTAACTTGTTCTGTTCATAAGTTTTTTCAGTTTTTCTGAAAAATTTAACATTGTTCGGGATTGGAATTGTGCTTATTGGCGACGGACTTGCCACCCGTCCACTATGTGACCTAATATTATCGGCTAATCGTGGATACATACTAGAATGTACCTCTGCCTATGCTTTTGAGAATATATGGGCGTGAAGTTTTTTTTTTATTAATATAAGGGTCATCTTAAAAAGCATTGTAGAACTGTACCTACATATTATATGTACCTATATACGCAAATATATCTCAAAATGGTATTGAAATTATTTTATCATTAATATGCTTTCTTCTTCGCCAATTGTTATGTACCTATACTAATAAATAAAATTGGAGCGTCTGTTTCTAATCTGTCTATATACATGTTACAAAATATGCAAATTTTTTTTTTTTGAATTTTCGTCTGTCTGCCTCTTTGTTCTGGCTAATCTCTAGAAAGGCGGGATCAATTTCAACGGGACTCTCACTGGAAGATTGCTGATATAGTAATGGGCAATTTAGGCTACTTTTATTTTCGAAAAATAATTAATTATGGTCCCATGCAAAAAATAAAATACATATTTTTTTATAGACCCATATAGACAAAGTGCCAGGTTTTAGCTAGTATACATGTATTTGTGCCATTAACAATATATCATTGTTAGAAATCAGGTCTAGGACTTGTAATTAGGTATCTATGTTATTTTAGTAAAATTATTACCAGCAGCTTCTGTCTGTCTGTAGTTGGTCTACTATTGAATCAATTTTGATAAAACATAGACTACACCTAAAAAATTAGCTATCTAATAAATAGATCCAGTAGTTTATTAATTACTAATAAAAAAAACATCAAAAATGCTGTCTTTAATAAATTAATGTAAATATTATGACCTGATTTGTGCTTGTGATAAAATCTTGTGAAAAATTTGGAAATTTTTAACTTTTTTTATTAACACATCAACGGTAAACACTGACATTATAGATATGATAGGATAGATAAGGCTGTGGTAACAATTTGGGTGAGCAACTGCAAAACTCACGTCACTTCACGGTGTTAGTGACAATAAGCCTATGCTGGCCTTTTATAAGGTGCCTGACAGGAAGGGTTGGTCTATTCTCCAAAGGAGCCCAGATCAACACAGGGAATATGTTAAATTAGATAATGTAGTAGTAATATACATATAGTGCAATGAAATAGATACATCTATTCTTGTCCTTTATGAAACCAATTTAAAATTGTTTTTAACTATGTAAAAGTTTAATTATACATTTTTGGTTATTTTTTCCAGGTTTTATTCAGGCTCATCATCTTAAGACACATTTGAAGACTCATGAACCTGAAAATTGGATATTTTGCAACATGCCCAATTGCAAGAAAAATTTTCCTACACAGTCTGCATTAAAAAGACATCTAAACACTCACGGTAAGGGTAAAAAATATTAAGAAGTGCTTTGTTATAAACATACACGACTCGCCCAGACAGTTACTACTGGATTTTCTGTCCGTGCCCCTAAAATATCAGTGCTTGCTCTTAAAGTTTTTTTTATAATATTGGTAGGATTTGATGGTAAGAAATTGACACCGCCTCTAGACACCAAAGATCAGTGCCAGTGTTAGGCCATGTGCAGAAGTAAGTTTACCGGCTACACCACTCTCTTAACCGAAACACATCAACGCCAAGCACTCACGATATGGCGGCAGGAATAGGTTAGGCGGTGGTACCAGCTTCTTAGCGGCTCACCCGGTTAGAGGAGCCGCTGCGATGCTTTACCACTGTATGAGATCATGGTGTTAGTGAAAGTAAGAATATGCTCATCTCTTATGAACTGCCTCGCAGGAAGGCCGAATATCTATTTTGCAAAATAGCCCAGACACATACGGGGTAAAAAGGGTGAAGTATTGCAATGTGAAGGATAAGGTTGGTAAACTAACTTTTGCAAGAGGAATGTTAATTATGGCCTCAAGTTGGCAACGGACCATTATATTCGGCATGTATTTGTTATCATTGGGTAATATGCCTGCTGGCTTGTCTTCCAATCTCTTCTCTATCTTCTCTTTTCATTCTTTCTTATATATTAGTTTTAGTTGCCGTACACCTCCGAAAAAAACCTTGGAAGTTTTTTTATGTGTGTACATCCTATTTGTGTGAATAAAAATTTGGATTATAATCGGTAGGTCTGAGAATCTATTTTTCATACCCTCAAGTGATAAGTATTGTTCACCTCAAAAAAATATCTATGATTATCTGGCATTAAATATACGTAAAACCCTTATTTTATATATTTCTACCCATAACACCCATTTTTAATAGCAATAAACAACCCTTGGTCAACTAGTATTATACGAGAAAACTTGCTTACAACTTGACGAGGAGTTGAAAAAATTAATGCTTATTAAACCTGTGATGTTCTTTTACAGTTACAGTGCTCTGTCCCTCCTGTGGGCAATTGTTATCGCTGGCTTCCTTTGACAAGCATGTTACAAAATGTATGCCACTAACACACGAGCAACCACAAGATCTATCAATAATAAAGTCAAGTTCTAAGGAAGATTTTATTTGCGAAGACGTTAATAAAAAGGCTGTATTAGGAAATTGGGATACTAAAGAAAACACTTCAGGTTTAATATCTTATAGACACAATGAAGATTTGGATTATTCTGAAAATTCAATATTAAATAATAACGATTCTTTTGACATATCAAGCGGTTTAGAATACACTGAATTATCAAATATGTCGAGTAATAAGTGTGATGATTGTAATTGTTTTGCTAATAAAAGTTGTAATTTAGAAAGTAATAAACAAAATATTACTACTGAAGTTTTTCCTAATTTGGAATATAAAATTGATGGCACTATCAAATTAAAAGACACATTTGATTTGGATATTAAAGTGCGATCCGAATTGGAATTAACAAAGAAAAATAATCTAGACAACAATTATAGTTTTAAAAATATTTATGTGCCTTTTAACAGCTGTAAAGATGTTTTGGGTAAGTGTATTGTTAGTGGAAATGGTACCATAAGTGAAGAATGTCTATGTGCGAAGATGGCAATGGATGATCAACAGATGATTGCTCAAGAAATTGATGAAATAACACCGAAACCTTTACTCACTTAGTGTATTTGTAACATAATGTACCTTAATATTCTGTGATAATTGTTTATTAAGATTTAAATGAATTACATTTAAAAACCGCTGTTTTTAAAGATGACAATAAAACAAAAGTTAAAATTAACTCAGTATTTATTTACAACATATTTCTTTACAGTTTCAACCATATTATACAAAATATATCTTAGATAACAATTACTAAAATTATTTATAATTATTATTTTACAATCAGACCTTAACGTAAAATATAATTACAGATTTATTAAAATTGGAATGCTATTATTATAATATTTAGACTAAAGTGTAGTACTTTACATTATTATTGTGCATTTTAATTGAAGTTATATTTTCATTAAATTTTGATACAGAAGTATTAATATAAACATATTTATCTATGGTAACAATATGTAAGGAAAGGATGAATGTTTTATTTTTATATATCTTATAAACTTATGACAGTTGTTATATTTTTGGCCACGTTTGCACATGTAGGCGAAAACCATTTGAAGTATATTCATCGTAATGTAAATAAAGAAGTATATAATATGTATAACGAAGAATTTGTCAGACTTAATAAAGTAGATTAAAATTATAATGTTAATTGTATGACACACTTCCCATGGTTGCACCTCTAAGTATTTCAAACAATAAATTAAGTCCTTTAATCTTCACCATGATGATTATTTCGTCCTCCTAATTTGACTAGTCTAATAATATTATGTATTTATTATTAATACAATAGGTAAAATGATCTTTAGTATTATGATTTGTAAACACACGATCATTATTATGCAATTTGAATGAAAAAAATGTATATCCAGCGAGAAAGTGTATTTTTACCGGAGAATTCACAAAATCACAGTTATTAAAAGAATGTTTACAATTTATGTTACGTTACTAACTACGCTTCATTGTTAGCAACAAAATCAAAATTTGTTATTGTCCTTTTATCACTTTTTAAGGAATCACTTATATCATTAAGTTTTTGTATTTTTTCTTTTTCAATACTTTTGTTTATAATGTTTCCGGATTTTTCATTAATAGGAACCACACTTAAATATTCGCTATTATCAATGTTGCTAGAGCTGAGGCTAGATGATTTTTCTTTATCAATATTACTCTCGGTTGCTATTTCATTTTTAGGTAATACGCTTGTTTTCTTTGTAACATCTAAATCATCGGTATCTAGTAAAAATGTTGAAATGGGTAAGACTTCGCTTTCCTCTTGATTATTGTTTATTGTAGCTGGTGGAATAGGCTGGTTGGTTTTACTTCCATCAATGGGCAAATTGGCTTCTTTGCGGGTATCAAGCTGTTGATTAGAAAGTGTTTCTTCTTTGTCCATTTGTGATGTTGTTATAGAATTGTTAGTATCTGTAAGATGCATTGTTTCGTTTAAGTTTTGTTTGCTTGTAATACTATTATTATGATCCTCAACGTTATCGTTTTGAGTTTCATTTAAGTTGACTGGTTCAATGTCGTGCCCTTCTTGTAATTTTTTTACAAGGCTCTTATTGTTTTCAACTTCGGGTAAAAAGGGATTCATTTCAGTTTCGTGATCCAAGTCTTCAGTAGATTGATGATTAATAGATTTGGATAACATAAAAGATTGACTGCCATTATTAGGTATTTCGTATATTGTGACATTAATATTATTATTTTTGTGATCTACTGTAGAGTCGGCTGGCATAGGAATTTCATTCGGAGCCGTTGTTGTCAAGGAACTATCAGTTGCATGCACTGTTTCTGTTTTCGGTAAAGTTTTTACAAGTAAATTTTTATCGAGTTCTTTATCAGATTCTGATTCTTCCCAAACTGGTGCCGGATGCGAATTTATAGAGTTGGTTTTCTGAATGTTGTTTTCAGAATTGTCTTTTGTGGTAATAATGTTACCAGTTGCTCTGTATATATATTCGCCCATAGTTGTGGTTTCGAAATCGTTTTCTAGAGTTGACATTTCTACACGGTTATCTTCTGTTTTTACTTTATCGGTATCAGTGTGGACTCTTTTGATTCGAGAATCCTCTTCGTTATAATCACTTGACGTACCATACAAAGATTCATCTTGTTCTGACATTTTGCTTACATTACTACCCAAATTATTCAAATAATCTGGCTCAAAATCATCTTTATTTCGGCCACGACCCATGATTTCATCTTCTTTGCTAGTCAACGACGTTTCGGTAGTTTCTGGTGTTTCAATCTTTTTCTGGATATCTTCATAGTTTATTTCCGTCACTGGCGCTGATAACCAATCTGAATCAGAAGTCGTTTCTATATCACTTTCTGTTGAACCTGCTACATCATTATGACTATTTTCAAGGTTTCCCATTGATTTTGATGATCGATTGTATAACATATTAATTGTTTCAAAGCTCACATCAGAGGTTTGATCAAAAACATCTTTTGCCGTTGTTGAGATGAAAGAATCGTTAGGAGTTCTGGATTTTTCTAAGGCACTTATTAAATTTTTGTCTTCTTCAGTAACGTTGTATATTTTAGATATAGAATAATCGGTGCTTGTAGTAAATACTTCCGAATTTAGAGTTTCTGAATCAGTTTTGTTTGCCATATGCAAAGTATTATTATTTTCAAATTTTGTTTCAATTGATTTGTCATTGTTCTCTGTAACAATTTCTGATTGAATTTCATCGTTTTGTATAAATTTGAAGTGAGTCGATTCAGAATATTTATTTTTTTCTTCATTTGTGCCATTTAAAATATTTATCTTTGTTGATTCTTCATTTTTTTCAGTAGAAGCTTTAACAACTTGATACTCACCAACATCTATATTTGAAGTTGATAATGTAGTAGCCATATTTTCGGTGTTAAGCTCAGAAGCTTTATCAGTAACAGATTCATGATTTTTCTTAATTAATTCAAAAGTTATATCGTCGTCTTTAGTAACTTCATTAGATGTACCTGTAGTTGTTGTTTCAACTTCAAACATACTGAATTTTTTAGACGATCTTTGGTCTGTACCATGGAAATTATATTTACTTGTTTCACTGTTAACTTCTGTTTCCGTATTTGCTTGAACATTAGGTTGAGGGAGTGAAGTTGTTATTTCTTTATTGTTATTTTCATCCAATTCACTGGTTTTAGCAGTACTGGTGGTCATGTCAATAATTTTTTCAGCATCTTTTAAAATGGAAATTATTTCAGGTTTTGGTTCATAGGATGGTTCATTTATGATATGGGGTTCTGAAAAAGAAACTCTCATAGTCGTTATTTCTTCATTCGAAACGTCTTTACTAGCGAAAGTCGAGGCCATATCCATATTTTCATTTTGTTCATTGTGTTTCTCACTTTCGTTTGAGCTGGTAGAAGTTGTTACTTCAGTTGCATGTACTGGCGATAGTTCAGAAGTAGATTGGATACCAAGTAAATGATCGAGATCAAATGTATCTACAGATTTTGTTGCTGTTTTCTTTTCATTTTTACCATATTCTTCAATATTCATTGAATTTTCTTTTAATTCAAATGAATCTGTAGTTGTTGTGGTTGTTAGGACTTCTAACTTATCTTTTTCATCATGTATTGATTCTTTTATGTCCGTTTTGGTCTCAAAAGTTGGTTTAGCTTCGTTATGATGCTCATTTTCAGCTATAGATTCTTGTTCAATTGTTTTTTCAGGTTCTATTGTAGTGGAAGGCATATCGGTGACTACTGGCTCCTTTGATTCTAATGAAAATACAGTTTCTGCTTTTAGTTTGGGAGCCTGTTCAATTTCTAGTTCGGCTTGCGATTCAGAAATAGGTGCTAGTTCAGCTTTTGGTTCTGGTTCCGGTTCGGGTTGTGATTCGGTTGTAAATTCTGGTTCTATTTCTAGTTTAGGCATAGCTGTTTCCTCTGTTTCCGATCTTGTTTTTTGTTCATTTGAAGGTATAGGTTCTGCGGTCGGTTCACTGGCTGGCTCTGGCTCACTTGCTGGTTCAGGCTCAGGTTCAGGTTTCGGTTCACTTGTGGGCTCCGGCTCAGGTTCCGGCTTCGGTTCGCTTGTTGAATCTGGTTCAGGTTCTGGTTCTGGCTCAGGTTCCGGTTTTGGTTCTTCAGAGTGTGAATGATCATGTGTGTTAGGGTTAATGACTTGCGAGTAATTCACGTCTGTTTCAGACCCGGCAGTTGTTGTCTCTGGCATTAACTGCCGCGGTTCTTTCCAGTCGAACCTGTTTTCCTCACGAGCTAAATTAATTTCCGTAGGAGTTTCATTATCTGTTACTGTTTTAGCTGTACTGCTGTGTGTATCTAAATGGAAATTATTTAATATGGGAATACAGGTTTTCGGCGAGTTCATATCTTCCATTTGGCCGATTGGACAAGTACAGCTAAAGTCTAATGTAGATTCATCAAATTCGCATTTGTGTTCACAATCGTAATTGTTTATTTTACACATATCCAATACAGGTCTGATAACCATGTTGTCTTCAGCAATGTGATAAACACTTAACATTCTATGAAATACATTGAGATATGCATTAAGAGCGTCTTCTAATGATTTTTCAGTTATTGGATCTTCTGTTTGTTCCTCGTTATGTTTTGGTATCCAATGAATTCTGTAGGTTACTATGACGGAGCCTTTTCTGTAAATAAAATAGGATAGATCAATGACATGTACAGTTTATGATTAAGGTAAGATGAAAGCATTTGACTGCCTTACTGGTCGAGGGGTGAGAATAGTCGCCTTACTACGTGGACGAATAAAACACCTACTTTCGTATTTTTGGATTTGGTTGTTTATTAAATTTAATCTGGAATTTTATATATGTATTTCTATGTATCATATCATGAACTGATACCAAGCAAATAATTTGCTTTTTTGGGGATAGATCAATTCGTGTAATTTGGCCAATATGACATTATAGACCATTCTATAATTTGGTATATATGTAATTGTTTTATAGTATTGAAAGGCAACAAGCAATCGGATTTCCTTATGGTAAAATAGACTTGCACATTAGGCCTAATACGACAGCGACGAACCTATAACATCAATGGTGTTTATAGGTCACGTTTGCTTCTTACCAAAAGAATGGCCGTGTGCTTGTTTCTTGTCCTTTACCTCAAAGAATATAGACGATATTTAATAGAATACATTTCGGCGAATGTGCGAAGGAATTACACGACTAAATTAAACCAGCCCTATTTCACCACCGGGATAAGACGTGGGCTGTCATTCCACCCTTTTGTAGTTGATATTCCGCCATTCGCACGAAACGATTCGATTCGTCTGTTCTAATGCGAACAGCCAAGGAGTGGAATTCGTTACCTGCTTGTGTATTCCCGGAACAATATAATCTAACTATTTTTAAGGCCACAGTAAATAGGCTGTATCTGGGTAGGCATGATCCATCTTCGACTGCATTGTCGCTTAACATCAGGTGAGATGGTGGTCAAATCCCGACCTATTTATTGTAAAAAAAACCATAGATAGTACTTACCTACTGATCTATGGTCAAAATATTTAACAAAAACAACTCGCAGTAATAGTCGCGGTTCGTAGTGATAGACCATTGATCATAACTATTTATATAACAGACATAATAAGACAAACCTCCGAGTTCAAATCTGCTAGACAAAAAAATAATATACTCAAAATAATTTAAATTTTCTTTACCTTATCTGGACGACTTCAACCAATATGTCGTTAGCCTCCTCGGCTTTGGTGTTATTATAAAGAATTGCGTGTTTAAGTGCTCTTGAAAACAAAGAAATAAGTTCTCTATACTCGTCACTCTCTGGATCATTATATCCTGGCAAGAAGTCTTGGTTGTCGATTTTCAGCTCTCCCTCCAACGTCCTTGCCACTGAAAATTAAACAGGTCATTTCATTAACGTTTTCGTTTAGAAATATGTATAAACGATATATAAATATCGTCACGCCGATATATACTCGAAAGGGTAGGCAGAGGTCTTGAAAGCATACTAGTACGTACTAGTATGCACTCAAGATTAGCCAACGATATTAGGTCTTATGATGTGACGGGTGGCAAGTCCGTCGGCAATCGGGCACAAATCCGATTTTAGGAAACTATGTTTTTCAGAAAAACTGAAAAAACTCTTAGAACAAGTGGGTTGGGCCCAGAAACGAACCCGCAGCATCTCGCGTCAAAGCCGGTTACCTACACCACTCGACCCCAGAGGCGAGAAATATGTCTAGACTTAAGAATATTAGTTTAGACTCATTTGGAAAATAGCCTACCTGCCAGGCAGCTCGTAAGGCAAACAAAGTTTTATTGTTAGAAAGGGGCAGCTGCCCCTCCCTACCCATACCTAGCTATATATACGATTAGCGACTCGCCCCGGTTTTGCATGGGTGCAAAACTGATATTAAATATACGACATAATACTCACAGACATCACATTAGAAACCTCTAAAATTATCAGTGTTTCTCTATTATTTTATGCATATACTATACAAATAAACCTTCCTCTTGAATTACTTTATCCATTAAAAACTATTGCGTAGTTTTTAAGATCTAAGTATACATAGGGACGTACAGAGAAAGAGACTTTGTTTTATACTATGTAGTGATAAAATACACACCCAAGACGTCTATCCATAGCTCTTTTGTATTCTTTTTAGTTCTATTACCTAATGCTTAACATGTATCAATTCTCTCACTTAAGATCAGCGTGGAGTAGCAGCTTGCGTTTGCTGCATTTCTTTTGGTTTGTGAGAGTCCAGGAGGCCCACATCTCCTTCCCTATTAGGGGCGGGTTTTTAAAAGGTCGGCAACGCAATTGTGATGCTCTTGGTATTGCAGTTGTGATCACTTACTATCAGGTGACCTACCTGTTCGTTTGCCTCTTTCTGCTAT
>DVZN01001345.1:0-10362 GCA_018237365.1 Caria ino melicerta
GAATTGAACCCGGGACCTAAGCGGCTAGCGGTCTTAACAGGCGAGAGCCGTACCGTTACACCACAGAGGCGATTAAGGTAAAATTAAGGTAATACAAAAGTGCTGACATTAAGTTATACATAAATAAACATACAAGGGGGTTACATAAACGTATTGGTATGCCACCGATACCCCCTCCCCCCAGTAAGACTAAGCCGAGGCCGAGGTCTCGTAGGAGACAACCCTTAGTGTGGGCTTTATAGGCATACCCGAAATATTGCAGTCTCGGGTTGAGCACTCTGCTCGCCCACAAACGTCCGGTGTCGTTGCAAAGCCGCTATGGCTGGCAACTATTGTCATTTCGAAAATAAATCAACTATAAGCTGTTGCCCGCGACTTCGTTCACGTGAGTCACTTTTAAAAATTACCATTTTAATCTGGCCTAGTATATCACCAATTTATGATGGGAGAGAAGGCTTTTCCCGGAACAAAAAGTATCCTAAATTTTGACTCGGGTTATAAGCTACTACTATACAACATATGATAGAAATCCGTTCAGTAGATTTCGCGTGAAACGCGTACAAACAGACATACAGGCAAAAAAAAAACATTTTTTTGGGTTCTCTATCCTGTATACAATTCGTAACAATCGTTGTTTTATAAAATATTCCATGTACAGACTCAGCTGAGTTACTTTTTTATTATATGTATAGTTTTCTAAAGCATGGGCTCCATACTAAAAAAAAATAGTTTGCCCAAAGCTAACTAAGAAGCTATTTCCATATTAATCAGCTCACCGGTAGCTTTTTAACATTATTGATATATAAAATCCAGGTTTTTTTTTAAATAATCAAATAATAACCGGTTGGTTAGCGTGTATAAATAAATTGAAATTTAAAATAAATTAGTGAAATAGTGCAAGTGTAATAAAAATATAGAAATAACATTATAAATAATCACTTGTGCATGAATGTAGAGTTGGAGTGGGTAAAGTCGGGTTGGCAAGGAAGAAAATGCATTTTAAAATTATAGGATAAAAAATTGCTACGTCAGGTGAAGTAAATATTCCAGGTTACAGAGGCCTTAATATTCAGACTTGTAAATTGAAACACCAACACTTTTAAAACAGGGCCGCACTCAGGTTTAGTTTATTTGTTGATGGCTTGATTGTAAAATACAAATTTAAGACTAAAAATTCAATTAGAATATATTAAGCAACAAATAAAATTTTATAGCACGTTTATGACTTCTAAATGCAATGAATATATTTATCACAGGATCATCTAACATCGTGACCGGCGAGACTAAGAGTTTCTTCAGCGCCGCGCGTGCTGTGAGTATTAAATTTTTAAATATCTGATTTTACTGGAATGTCTTTTAGTTGTAAAAAGCATTACATCAAGCGTAATGCTTTTTAACTTTTTAGTTTTTAATACTAGCAGTTTTTTTTATTTAGTGACCACTACTAAGTATATAAAGAGATTGTCTTGATAGCCGTGGTTTCATAAATTGGTATTCAATCACATTTTTCCTATTGTTTTCCTTTAACAAAAAAAGAGTATTGTTTTGGCATTATCAGTTGAGGCATATGTTTCTGTTTAGTACAAATAGTTAGCAAACATTTAAGTCACTTAACTTAAAATTATTATTCTTTGTGCAAATATAGAAAATGTACGTGTAATAAACAACTATAGGTAAATAATATTTTACCATTACTCGTTGACTCTTTTCATCGTGAATAACATGTATTGTTATATTGTCCAGACAATATATTAATATAAAACATTGTATTTAGTGGTGGCAAGTGGACAAAGTGTCTCCAATCAAGCTGTTCGATGAGAACAAAAGCCTAGCGGGGCTGAACCTTCGCCACTTGCTCTTCCAACATGGCCGTGCTGATACAGTTCGTCGCGCCGTCAGCCGCGTTTTCGCATTGTGGCGTGAAGGCAAAGTCAAGCCACTCGTAGACTCTACCTGGGCTCTTGAAGATGTGAGTATTGCACACGTTTATGGTCCTATTGCACACATACCTTTTTATGGTAGGTATACGAAAATGATAGAGATTTGCTATAGCATTTATTTATTTATTTGAGTCCGTCCAGGTAAATATTATTTTGATTTGATAAGATACACCACCTTATATATTTGTGCAGCCATAATGTCAGTGCTTGTGTCTGACGTGTTCAGCTTTGTAAAGTAAGTTAGCTGGTAAACTTAATATTCAATGAGGTCTAACATCTCGATCTTAGATTGGGAAAACACAATTTTGAGCCTATAAGCAGCCTGAGCCTATAAGTACATTTTTCCTACTACTAGGAAATACCTCTGCTTGTTTGCTTTCCAATTTAGAAAATTATTAATATATCTCAGATATCGAAAATCTAGATAAGAGTAGCTTAATGATTCATTTTTACAACTTCATAATCTTGGCACTTGTATCACCTTAATTAACTAATATTCCGGAAAATGCTTTACTCAACTTATTTACAATCACATCATAAAATAAGGTTTACTTTAACGAAATAGTTTACTTACGCCAAAAATATATTTTAAATTAATGAGGTGTAATTTATACTATGATACAGGTTGGTGAGGCGATGCAAAAAATGCACGACCGCAAAAATATCGGCAAATTAGTGCTGGACCCATCATTGGAACCCAAACCCAAACCAGCCACACCAGCGAAAGGCAAAGCTGGAAAAGAGAAGAAACCAGCCAAAGAGAGCTCCGAGGAGAAGAAGGATAAGGAAGCTAAGGATGAGGAGAAGAAGCCCGCCGAAAATGGTGAAAAGAATGGTGAGGAGCCGCTCACTAATGGTAACAGCGATGAAGGTCAGTCTCGAACTGGTGACCAAGCATGCGTAGACGCATAGACGCTTCACTTCGTACGTATACAGCTGAAATACCTCATATTATGCATTGACAATGCAATTACAGCTTATTTCATAGCTTTTATATAAAGTCCTATATAATTTATATAATTTATAATGTATCTACACTGAATTTAAAACAAACAAGTATATTATTTGGAACGAACCATAGAATTTATTGGGACAAATCAATTTAAGAAAATTTCTAGGTTGTAGAACATGAATAATTACCTAGTATCACATATTTAATGCTATTAGTCAACGTTATAGTCTTACATTTTTCTATCATGCGTTGATAGCGAGCGTAAAGATACTTATTTTTTTACATTTTTTAAAGTATTTTTTCGTAAATAATAATAAAAATGTGTTCAAAATGACAAGAGATGACTGTAAGTTTATTGTTTAACTCCATTGATTTATTCTTATATCAACTGATATTGTTTTTTATTACCACGAAGCAAAATATTTTTTTATTAAATATTACTTTCATTTGCTTTGCAGTTTAAGTTCAGATTATTTAAGTTTAAGTTAAACTATGTGTTATGGATAATACATCAATATCAATTTAGATGCGGAAAATAGATTGCACATTTTATCTAGTATATCACATTATTGAACATCTACGCAAAACTTTAATATACAGCTTCTAGGATTAATTAATAGCGATTTATGTTGCTTAAGGTTGTGTCCGAAAAATATAGTTTTTCAAAGCTGATTGTTTTTTTTAAAAATAACGTTGAATAAAGGAAAGAAAAATATATTTAAATTTGTATTCTTGATGGTAAAAAAAATAATACCCGAAAACGAAAGAGCCGAACTATGAATAAACTCTCCTACTCGGTATTATAACAGCAAAGATCATAGAAATCCAAATCAAATAGCTCAAAATATCAATATTTGTTATTTAATATAAAAATATGTTAAGCTCGGCAAGTATGTAGGAGTCGTGACACTTGGCACTCAATACTATCTGCTTACCCCGTAAGGGACATGGCGTGAAGATATGTATGTATGTATGTAAAAAATATAATTTTGTTTAGTCACGTATGTATTACACATTTTCTTATTATAGCCTAGACCTAGAAACCCTAAATTCTGTCTGTCAAAATTTATAGGTATTGTGTAGGTCAATGAGATATATATATGCTGTATTTGCTTATTTCAAATGAAAAAATAAATAAAAGGACTTAATTCGATTAATAAATGAGGTCTTAGTTTTTATTTCGGCTTAACATTTATTGCGCACAGGCTAAACGCACATTAACGGCTTCATAAAGCGGAAGCCGTGCTGTTGAATGTTACATGATCTAGCCAGCTTTTACGCTTTATTACTATTATTGCTTAGCGGTTTCGATTCTCCCTGGATATATTATATTTAGGCCAGCTGGAATGTAGGTTATTTGAAATTTCGTTACTATTGCTAGAGTAAAAACATAAGCCAACAAAACGTGTCTTAGTTACTACGTAGAAATTGGCGAAATCACATTGCCCCAGGCAGTGGTCAGAAGCCATTAAAAAACAGCTATTTTTCAAGACCTAACAGATACCTATTTTAATGTTTTGGTATAACTTACGAGTAAATGCTTGCTTTATTAAGGAAAAAAACTATTTTAAAAGTTAAATCCTCTTCAATTAGAAAGATTTTGTAAGTTGTTTACCGTCATTCCAAGCCTGGAAATTGGAATCTACTCAATCACTTGAAACGGAGAATTGCGTAAAATTTGCAATAAAATATTGAACATGTTGGTTTATTGAAAACATTTTTAAAATACTTTTTCATGAGAAAAATATTTTTAAGATTAGTTAGCAACATGATAATGTAATATTCAACACACTATACGTAATTAAATTTGCATATTTTTAATGTGCCTTTAGCCAGCTTGGTCATAAAAAATCGAGTGCAGACTTCAAAGCTGAATAGTTGTAGAATCCGCGCAAAAATATTACAATCACTGCCAGAAAGTAATGCGTTATCTGCCTATACGACAATGATTCCTAAGTCGCTTAGGAATCATTGTCTTATAGGTAGATAACAATTTTTTTTTAAATAATCGAGTTGTATTTTTTCAATTGATGGCAAATGGTAAAACTAATAATATTTAAATCTTCTAATGAAAACTATTGTACTTTTTACGTATCCTTATAATTTCATTCATTCATTCATCAACCAGTTTCTAACCACTTTTTTTGTAGTACCACGCAAGGCGCAGTGCATATTTGTTTCGAACTGTGTTGTCCCGGATGGTCCCTTAATCGCCGTTTACGATACGTACTTAAAATTAAGTATTAATAAAATTGTCAACCGGTAACTTGTATTGATCATTTGAAGGTTGGAATAGTAGCATAATAAACCCAGATATTTTTAGTTTGTTGTAAAAATATTTGAGTTTGTTCAGGAAAATGTCTAAACTAAAATTTAAATCACTTATATCAGTAACTAAACTTTTAGCTTTGACGATGCGGTAGAAAGTAAATCCAGTATACAATATAATTAAATATCAATTTCAAGGATACGTTAAATAATACAAGTATTTTCATTACAGCTTATGCGGCTTATAAACCGCATAAGCTATAATGGGTTATATAATAAGCAAACGTCTAAAATATTTTAAGAACATTACTTTCTGACGGTCTCTGCTACTGCTTTGTTACAATTATATTTTAATCCAACTTCTATTTATCAACATCGATAATTCAATCGTTCATCATTTCATTTAAAAACATAACGTCTTGTAAATAAGGAATATGGTTCAAGCAGTTTAAATATAACAAAAACTATTTCACCTAAGTAAAATGTTGATACTTCATACTCCTTATTTAACTAAGCTAAGTTTACAAAAAATATATAGTTAGGAAAAACCAAATATTTTAAAAGTTTTTGATGATTTTAATTAAGAATACTAATCAGTAACCATGTATCAATTTCAAACTGTTTTAATAATAAATAATTATATGTTACAGAGACAAAGGAGAAGGAGAAAGAATCAAGCTGAATCGTCTCCCCCTAAAACAGGACCAGATAAACCACCGCCAATTTATAATTTTAGAATTGATGCTGCTCGTTATACTGTGACCGCCACTGCGCAGGCGCGTCTCGTGCTTCGTACGCCGGCGCCTCTGCCTCATATTGTTGCCTCATGTTTATTTCATATAAGTCTGAGTGCGGCCCTATCCGATCACGATCGAAAAAATAGAACGCGACCGGATACTGCCGTGTAAGTTATTATTAGGTATTATGTCATCACAAAAGTATCTCAAAATCGAACAGCGAAATAGGCAATGAATTTATGATTTTATTTTTTTACAATTTATATTTTTTTATCGGGCCTAAGTTAATTGTTTTATCAAATCTTAGTTTTAATGTTTAAGACTTTATTTTAGGAGATATTTTAGTCTGCAGTTATCTGAATGGCTATTGTATATCGAAGGTGCAGAGATGCTTAATCTTTATGTATGTTAAGCTTTAATATTTTATTAGTAAATGTTTAATATTGGCCCCTAGGCCCCGCCGCCCGCACCGCCCTACTGACGAACGAATAAATATTACGTGTGATATTTTGTATTAGGTATGCTAGACTTGGTTCATACGCTGACGTAATATTGACATTATTTTATTTGGGCTTAAAGGCAATTGAGTATTTAATATTTTTTATACTTAGACATTTTGTAAATTATTTTCTAGTTAAGAAAATTTATAAGGAGTTATTTTCGATTAATTTTCCAATACGGGATTATTGTTCAACATAATGTTTATACGTAATATTGATGAAAAATTATATTTCGTTTGATGTATTGGAGGTATTAAAAAATATTTTTATTGTAAAATAACTGCAAACGCGTAACCGATTTCCCAGGTATTTTTAATACACAAGATTGATTCATTCCAAATGGACAACGAGATCTATTCAGTAACTTTGAAAAAGTAACTATTTTCAAAATTATTTGATTGCGTTAACTTTAGAATTAAAACTGTGAAGAAATGCAGAAGTATATTTGATATTATTAATTAATATAAAATACCTCCAAGCATTTCACGATTTCTTTCGTAATCCTAAAATGGTAACTTTATTCTTATTGAGTCAAGGAACCTAAAAAATTACAAAAGTTGTTAATATTACATGTAAACATTTTGCATACTTATGAACCGATTTGTCTGCTGAGCTCAATATAATCCAAATTTTTTTTAACTAAAGAGCTTAAAAAGAAATAGTGCGGGCTTTTGTACATTGTGAAATCACAACAACAAATTAAAACCATATTTTTATAAACCAAATGTGGACGGGATCTCTTTATACATATAAAGCTTTGATGTATCTTTACACACAAATATCACATATCTAATCATATATACACTTAAAACACAATGTATATTAGTATTAATGTTTTGATATCAATATTCACTGCATTTTGTTTTGATAACCTAGCTAAATAATTTAAGTATCCCAAATTCCTTAAGGTTGTAAGTAAAACCATCATAATGTACAGTATGGTTATAGAAATATGTACCCAGTACTTGTAAACATTTATCTGTATAACATATCAAGCGTATGTAGTTCGAAAGCCAGAAAGTTATAAACACGATCTAAAAATCTTTGCAAACCGACTGCTCAATAATATACCTGCCGTAGCATTCCCTGTGTAGTTCACAGGGAAAATCGAGGATTTTTATAAGATTTTACTCTTTTTGGATCAATTTTGCACCAACAGTATATTTGACGTCATTAATGGCGTTGAGTCCAAAACAGTTTGCCGTTGGTTGTGAACTTAAATTAAGAGCACCGAATGACCAGATTGTAGGTATCCTAATTGGATTAAAACATAGCTTTTATACTGACTTTAGTCCAGAGTCAAAAGTGGCGAAAAAGTTACTTTGTCTATAGACCAAGGCTTGATAATAGTTTCGTAATGTATTTGTAAAACTTGCTTCAGTCTCGGACCAATTCCTTAAATCTACTTAGTCTTCTTGGCATTTATCATTGTCGCTTTATGTGTCAAATGTGCGAATTTCTTGTAATGTATTATTAAAATCTTGTATATCGACCTGTATAATGGTTTAGATTTATCAGAATTTACTTCTAAAGAGAAGTTAAATTTCATGTGCTAGAGTGACCGCGCCGTTTGTGATTGTGCCCAAATTGTTGTAGGTTAGAATCTATATTGATGCCAATATTTATTAGCTTGGAAAAAGTCAGGGAGGTGAAACTAGCGCCGTCACTCCAGTCATCAATAGGCTGGGTCGTTATTTGTATTACATATTTATTTTTGTAAGGGCGGGCCAGTGTGATATCTATACTTTGAAATGGATAAATAAATATGTATGATCTGTAAAAATGCTTACAGTTGTCTTTTATTTTCCGAATTCAAACAAACCCCATAATTGATTTTAAGTCTAGAGGGCAATACAAATAAATACAATTGCGTAAAAGACAACCCAGTTCGGGACACCACTAAAAATAAACTGTTAGCACAAATGTTTACAGGTTGAGATTATTTATTTTTACTTTATTTAAAAAAAATTTACAAACATTAAATCCAACGTCAAAAGACAAAACATTTTTTCGACTTGTGTTTGTTACTCGTCCTAACGGCGGCCCTGGTAAAGTGATTAGCAATATGTAACGTGTAACGTGTTGCGTAAAAAAGAGCTTGGAAGTGTTGAGACCATGTCCCTTGCACCGCATCGCCTTTTTACATCGCTCTATCCTTTTCTCTTGTATATAACCGCCGTTTGCTAGAGCAAGAAAAAGAATGGAAAGCTAATCGCCTCTAGGATGCCTAAGCATGCTTATGCGTATCTTTCGTTCTAGTAAATGGCGACGGAAAAGGATATGGTAACTGAAAAATGCGGTGCGGTGCTGTCAGATGTAGTCCGATGACCAGCCTTTTTTTCGAAATGAATTTATAACTGTCTGCCGGTTCGGCCTCTACAGCTTTATTTGACTTGACAATCACCCTAAGTCGTAATGCCCTCTGGACAAAAACAGTGGTATAATGTCAAAATAATGCATCGAATTTCGACGAAATATCCTTTTTGTGCAAACAAGAGGCTTTTCGTGCAATGTATTTATGTAGTTTTTTATTTATAGAGGGTTTCATACACCGTAAACGTTATACGAAGCATTGGTTTGATATACAAATAGGATTATTATCTATTCACTATCATATATCAGCCAAATTGGCGTATTTGCTAACAGTTTCCTTTGGCAAGTTAAAAATTTAAATTACCTACGCCAATGTTTCTCGTGCTTAAGTCAATTATAAATATCCTATAAACAAAATTCATATTTTACAATAAAATTAAATATATTTTTCATATGGCCGACTAAGCACCGGTCTATTACTTTCTCGCTTCCACAGCGACTATCTATTTCATTCTACGCATTACAACCAAATTGTTTCTAGTAGATGATAGGAAGTTTTTAGCGGTACTCCACAAGATAGATACACTTGTCTACTAGGTAATATTCCAAATGCTCTCCTAGCATCGATTTGTGCTAAGTTTATCGTTATAATTGGCAACTTGCATGAAGGTTTTGGTCTTGGCCAATAATAATTTTTTTGGTCTTGGCCAATAATAATCATTTTGGTTTTGGCCAATAATAAAAAATATGTCGTCACGTCCATATATCCTCGAAAGGATTGCCAGAGGTACATACTAGAATACATCCACTATAAGTCGACGATAGCCCCCATGATGTGACGGGTGGCAAGTCCGTCATCAATCGGGCAAAAATCCAATCCATGGCAACGTTATGTTTTCAGAAAAACTGAACAAGTTGCCCAACCCGGCAACGAACCCGGGACCTCTCGCGTCAAAGTCGAACTCCGACACCACTTGACCACTGAGACGATAATAAGAGTAATAATTACTTTTGTCTATCTATCTGTCCGAATCATGTTTTTCATCGCCTCTCTTCCCCAACTCCCAAACGTTTCTGTCTAACCAAGTCCTCAATCCAACCAGTAGATGGAGGGTCTACGTTACGTTGTTAATGATAATAATTTGTTTGGCCTACCGGGGGTAAATTTTTAAAGCTTCATGGTTTAGTTATCACCATTTTGGTAAACACATGAAATACTTTAAAAAAGTAAGTACCGTCACGCCTATTATCCCCGATGGGGTAGGCAGAGGTGTGCTAGTATCTCCACGAATCGTAAATCCAGTAAATATACTAGAACACCCACAATTAGCCAAGGTACTATGGCCCATGATGTGATAGGTGGCAAGCCTGTCACCACTTCGGGCACATTCCAATCCCGGGCAAGGTCATGCTTACTCAGAGTAACCTGAAAAACTGTTAAGAAAAGGTGCCCGACCTGGGAATTGAACCCGGGACCTAAGCGGCTAGCGGCCTTAACGGGCGACAGCCGTAACGTTACACCACATAGGCGATTTTTTTTATATAATGAGTAAGCAAGCGAGCTGACGGGCTACCTGGTGGAAAGCGGTTACCGTCGCCCATGGACATCTGTAACATATAGGGGGTCACTGATGCGTTGCCGTCTCTTAAAA
>DVZN01001346.1:0-10360 GCA_018237365.1 Caria ino melicerta
CATGAAACAGAAATAAACTTTCTGTTCTGTGATTGATTCGTATTACGTAAATTATACAGGCTTGAGAGCAACATTTTTTTGGGAGTTTAGACGGACTATGAGTCATGTATTAAACTGACGGGCACATTGCGTTACATTGAGGTTCATTCATTCAGAGGTTTGAGAAAGGTGAAACGAGAAAAGTTTGAGAATGTGATGGATATTGGTTCATCGAGTATCGAGTCATCATATATTTGATACGTTTTGACATTATGGCAAAATGTTTAACCAATGTTCTAGAGTCCAAGGATATAAGCTGATGAATTGATATTTTTCATTTAAATCTTCAATATTTGACGTTTACAATAATAGATCTAGTTAAATGGCTCACTACGATTTTTGGATTTTTTTAGGTCCGTCTTTTATAATGCGAATTGCTAAAGAGAGCTGCCTGCGAGTGTATTCCGGCACGTTATAACATAGCCATCTTTGAGCTAGAATGCCAGCACGGCCAAGCAATATTCTATGACAATGACAGACGCAAGACGTACGAGTACGAGAAACTCCTGAATCGCGATATTAGACATACTTCGCTTGTCACCATAGGTATACATACATTCAGTACATTCAGCGCATCTCAGTTGCCCTAAGATCAAGGAAAAGAATAAGACAGTTGCCCCTCGGTGCTTAGTGCGCAGTGCGCACACCTTACCTGACACTTGACAGATATCTGTCTATACTTCCGTGACGTCATCACTTCCTATAGTTTCATCGTAATCGTCTCATCCGACATGATCTAAAATCCTAGAAAAATAGTTGATCACTATATTCGTTGCGACGTCATTACATCAACAAGTGACACTGTGGATAAATAAATAACAACAAAACTATTGATCCAACTCACATGACTACGATTTGTGTTACGATTAAATTCAGGGGAAACCGTTTAAAGTTCTATCAAAGTTGACTCTGAAGTTGATAAGTATCAGCAACAGCTGGGAACGGTAAATAATGTGGTGGAGTTCGGAGTGCGAAATGTAAGGTGATGTCACCGCGCCGATAGTAAATAATGCCAAGGGCGATCGCGTCACCGCGGCCGGCACGACCGCCAGCAGGGCTGTCGACTCGCGATTGTTTTGTTCGTCACATACAATACGAGACTGGCGATATAGAGCCAGGAGGAAGACCTATGGATACCGATCCGAGTTAGTGACCCAATAAACTTGTTCTTGCCTCTCACGTGCTGCCTGGCATGAACAAGATGTTCTATTTTTAAGAGCCGGGACTAGCTGGGTTATGACCCATAGCTGGGTTGGATGTGACGAAACTTAGTTCATTGTATTGTAACCTAATAAACAAAATACCGTCACGTGATATATCAGGTCAAGGTCGTGCAAGGTCTTAATTATATTTTTGATTGATTTAAAAAAATCGTTGCATGAACAGATATGCTTTTTAATTGGACTTTTTCGTTTAATATCCATAGAAATTATGATTATGAAAATGTATGTTACCTTAATAGCTTTTCTGAAGTATTAATGCGTTTTATTTAGTCATTTATCTGTTTTTGGCAAATGTTCCTATTTGTAACAAGAGCTTTACCATTCCAGAAGTGCCGCCGACAACCCTCACCGCGTCGCTCACAGCTAAAGACTGCTACAACACTGACTTCCATTATTCCACCGGCCTAGATCACTGCAGGAATCTCCAATACTTTTAATTGCCCGATAAAATGAATGACACGAATATTTAAACCAGCTCTACTGTCCGGACGAACATTTTGTTTGGTCGTGTTAAACGGGAAGTGAAAATTAAACGATTCAATGCCGATTGCTCATCACGCTACGGAGAATGTTTCCTAAAATACATTCCTGCAAAATTCCCTCCTCGTTTAATAGTGACGCTAATACATGTAGTTCCAGTCGCTTTTACATACATGTAGTTCCGATCTTTGTTTTAACTTGCGATGATAACAGCCGTTTGGCCTTATATGTATAAATAGTGGGTTTATATAAGGTTATAAACAGCACTGATTTATACGTACCAGAAAATGCAACAAATCAGTTTTAAGGAGCAGTGCTCCGTCAATTTCATGTACAAGGTAATGGGCGACATCTGGTTTCACCTTACCGTTGGCAGAATGCTGTTCCTATGTAATTTTATTTAATTTAAACCTTTATTTTTAATTTGTGCCAAGCTTTATTTTTAATAAGCAAGGCAGTTGCATAGTCCATCCGAGTGTGTTTGTCATTTGATAGATAGAAGAAGGAATGAGGAACACTTGAGTTAATTTACGTGGACAATATTACAGACAGGTTAAATACCTTTACTTGTAACGTAAAATTTTCTGTACGCTTTTCATAAAACCTAAAATGCACACAACGATCTCCTATAGGAATTTGTGACAATAATTCAGATGCCATTTAGAAATGTGAAAATGATGTCGACGAACAAACGTTGTGGATAATCCTGATGGCATATGTTTATAATGGTAAGCGTTAATTTATGCGTTACAACATAAAACCTTTAAACGGGTGGTTTTAAACGCCAACTGTTTTTGGCCGGAGGTTAAGTAACAATCAGACAATTTTAAATGCTACTTTTATATAACTTTGAAATATATGAAAAAAATATATAAATTTAATTTTGAAATATATAATAATGTGGATATACTAACTATGAAACGCACGTACAGTAGGTTTATAAATATTGCCACCATTGTGACCTAAGTTCCACGTTTATTTGTGTCTTCCTGTGGCAGGAGTGTGAGGCCTAATGTACAAGTCTACTGGCAGCCAGTAGTTCTAACCATTTAAACTATGTTCGCCCATTACGAGAGAGCCCGGCCAGATAGCCTATTCTAGGGAGGGGACCTAGGCACCTGGACCAACACGGGAAACTTAGGTAGGAAGATTGTTCCTTTTGTTCGTCTATGTATGTACATGTACAATATTCTAAAGTTGCTTTCTAACGATTATAGACTGGATGAACTTTCTTTGAATCTAAGTAACTATTTAGAAAGACGACATAAATTATAAGGTTCAGCATTTAGCACGGAAAATTAAAACGAAACAGGCAGATTTCCCGATATACATATATGTTGCATAATAGTTTTTTTAGTATTGGCATTGTGAATAACTTGCCAGAGGCCATTCAATTTCGTATACCTTGAAGAAAATATATTCATGACTTAATGAATAACAAAGGCGCGCCTAATTTTTATAAATATAAGTGAAGCGGCTAATAGCTAACCATAATGATCGCGACACAATGGCACCTCCACGACACATTAGTACGACAGTCGACGATCTCTACCGCAGTCACAATGCCTAGCGTGATGCGGCGTAACTTCGCTAACATGTGATTTATTGTGTCTGTGTTTGTTGTCTGTGCATGGTGCGGCTTTAGATGTTAGAGTAAATATGTATTTGAACTAGAATGGCGATTTGTTCCACAAAAATAATATGTACTTAAAAAAACTACCCTTAACAACGGAAAATTCTAAATGTATTCACTTTTTTATCAAACTGCACTTGTACTTTTCCACAATATTCTTTATTACACATAAGCCAACCGGTTTCACTTTTTTCAGCATCATCAGGGCTTTATAACTAAAGACGAATAAATTTGTTTCAATTCGTGTTTAGTGAGGGGGAGAATGTCATACAGAGATATGCGGTTTTAGGTACAGCTAAAGAATATGTGATCAGGAGTTCCTTCATCTATGCCACACTCACAAAGGGAGCTATCACGAATTCTGATTTTGTATAAGTGTACAGGAGTACACGAATGATTAAGACGTAAGCGACAAATGGTGGAGATTGTTCGTTTATTGAGGTTTCTATATTTAAAAAACCATGGTTTGGTTGGAATTAAAGACTGAATGTCTGCATAAAACTTTCCCTTTTGTTGTTTAGAAAGGTTCCATGAGCGAGTCCATGCACTTTTCAAATTTGCTTGAGCTAAAGTCTGTAAATCAGCTGAAGAGATTGAGTAATGATCATTAGTTCCAATATGTATCGCTTGTTTAGCACACGAATCAGCTACCTCGTTTCCTGTAATACCACTATGGCTCGGGATCCAGGCCAAGACAACCGCGACATTACCAGAACCACATTTAGATAACTCTTCTCTTATTTGTAAAATAATTGGGAATTTCGATTTTGATCTAAATGGATTAGATAAGATTGCCTGAAGACAACTACGGGAATCAGAAAAAATAATAGAATTGTTTAGTTTATGAGTGAGACAGAATTTTACCGCTTCTAGGATCGCTACAGCTTCGCCCGTAAATACAGATGACTCTGGGGGGCATTTAAAACTAAGGATAGATCTGAATTTAGGCAGCCAGACCGCTGCTCCCACTTCGCCATCCCTTGCAAGTTTCGAGGCGTCTGTGAATATTGGGTTCCAGCCAGGCCACCTTCTGTTCAGAATCTCCATGAATACTGTGTTTGCATTGGGGGAATCTTTACGAATATTAAGGTCTAGGTAAATTTTGGGAGTTAAAATAAGGGAATCAAAGGAAACTTTAAAGAGAGGAAATGTAAGATATTTATTTACAGGGGAGGGGAGTCGAGATAATGAAGTAAAACTTTTCAAAAGGCAAGGAAGTTTATCAAATTCTGTTCTTTCGTAATAGGTTGACAGTTCTTCGAGTTTACAAATAAGGGGGTGGGAAGACAAACCCAATACCTTGCTCATAAATTTATCAGCAAGGTATTGTTTCCTTAATTTAAGGGGAGGCTCACAACATTCTAACTGTAAGCAGTTAATCGGAGAGCTTTTCATTGCACCTACTATAATGCGAAGGCACTTTGCTTGAATACGCTCTACTTTTTGAAAATATTGTTTGTTACACGGATCTATGAGGAAGCATCCATAATCAAAATGGCTTCTTACTATGGCATTGTATAATAATTTTTGGGAGTAAGGGTGTGCGCCCCACCAAACTCCAGAGAGAGCTCTAAGAATATTAACACCCCTTTCGCTTTTTTCCGAGACATTATTTAAGTACGGAATTCCTGTCAGTCTCGAGTCTAGGCAGACACCCAAAAATGTTACTTGATTTTTAAAAGGAATAGGAATAGAACTATAATTTAGTGATATTACAGGTATAGACCTTTTTTTTGTAAATACAATGGCACTACATTTGTGCACAGAAAGAGAAAGACCATGTTCTTGAAACCATTCTCCTAGATAATATAAAGCGTTATTGAGCGCAGAAGCAGCTAAGTTAATATCCTTATTCGAGGTATACAGAGCAATATCATCTGCATACTGCAAAATATTACAGAAGTTGTTGACGGATCTTTCTAATTCAAAAGTGTAAAGACTGTATAAAATGGGACTAAGTACACAACCTTGCGGTAAACCTTTCCAAATACGTCGTCTCAAACTATCTTTGCCAGCTTTGATAAAGATCTCTCTATCCATCAAATAATTGCAAATGAAGTGAGTCATTCGTAATGGAATGTCTAGCTTGAGCATTTTATATCTTAATAAAGGAAGCAGAACACTGTCATAAGCCGAAGCAATATCCAAAAATACACCGATAAGGTATTCTTTTTTTTTAAAAGTAAGTTGGATATCTGTTGTAAGTATGCTTAAACTATCCAGCGTACCTAAACCTTTACGGAACCCAAATTGTGAGCTGGCTACAAGTTGATTTTTTTCTAAGATCCACTCTAAACGATTTTTCAGCATATGTTCCATTATTTTAGCTAAGCAGGATGACAGGGCAATAGGCCTATATGAGTTTGGATCTAGAGGATGTTTTCGCGGTTTCAAAATTGGAATAATAATTTGTTGTTTCCACGAATGTGGTACACAACCAGAAGAATAGAACATATTAATTAAACGTAAGAAATATAACTTTGTACTAATGCCTGCTTGGATAACAAAGGAGTAAGGGATGCCATCTTGACCTGGAGTCGAATCCGATAATCCAGATAGAGCACAGCTCAACTCCTCGATAGTGAACTCTCTGTCCATTATGTTAAAATTAAAGAGAGAGCAGGGAGGATTGAAAGGAAAGGAGTCATAAGTAGGAGCAAAAGGGGGTGCAATTGTATCTGCAAATGAATTAATCCAGTATTGAGCATCATTTGAAGTTGTATTCTCAACATCGACAGAACGGCGGAATCTTTTAATATTTTTCCATACTAATGAGGGAACTGTTCTAGGGCTGATGGACTCACAAAAACTGTGCCAGCCTTGTTTCTTTTTTTTAGAGAACAGTCTCCTGGCTTGGGCAGCAACATGCTTATAATTTATAAAATTATCCATTGTCATGGCTCTTTTGTATCGATGTTCAGCTTGGTTACGCAATGTAATCATATCTGAACAATCACGGTCCCACCAAGGTGGTGATGGGCGATAATGCTTGTTTTTTTTAACTGGTATATGGTTGTCGGCAGAGGAAATAATTGCTTCTGCCAATTCTGTGTATTTTTCAAGAAAATTGTGTTGGTTAGGAGGGGAAATTGCTTTAACCTTATCATCCAATGAAGATGAATATCTAGGCCAGTCACCTTTGGTTAATTTGTATTTGAGTAACGGGGTATTATTACAAATAGGCAAAGTTTTACTGGGAAAATGAATCATAATTGGATAATGGTCACTACCGTGTGTGTTTGGTAGGGTCTTCCATATTAGTAGGGATGCCAAGGATGGAGAACAGAGGGAAAGATCTACCACACTTCTAGGGTTTTGCGTGGGCAAAACTCTGCGTGTGGGAGATCCATCATTTAGTAAGCACAGCTGTAAAGAATCACAAATGTCAATTATAGCAGTGCCAAAACTGTCTGAGTGGTGGGAACCCCAAGAAATGTGATGACAGTTGAAGTCACCCATTATTACAACTGGGCTAGGTAGGGAGCTAATAAGGTTATATAAGGAATATATAGAGGGGTGTGAAGGGTGAGGGATATAAATTGATAGAAAAGATATGTCTAATGCCCTAAGAGCTACCGCATTTATTTCATGGTTATGTGTTGGTAGGGTAATTTGTGAAAAGGGAATGGATTTTTTTACTAGCACTGCTGTGCCAGCATAACCATCAATTCTATCTTCTCGGAGGCATGAGTAACCCGAGACGCTAAATGAAGCGTCCGGGGTCAACCATGTCTCCGAGAGAGCAATGATGATAGGATTTTTTTCTTTGATTATGTGTAATAATTCATGTTTCTTACTACGCGCACTTTTTATGTTCCATTGAAGAAACTGGGCCATGTTTAAGAAAATTAAGCAAGGAGGTCAATTGAGTGGCAACGTTGGACGGTGAAGGATTGTTCAGATTTGCAAAAATTTCGAAGAGGGCAGAAAGGAGTTCTAAAATAGTATTGTTATTGACGAAGTTACTACCACTATTTTCATTGATAGCGGAACCATTAGGCAATGAGTACTGTATCGCATTATTGTTTTTACTGTGAACCTCTTTATCATACCCTTTTCCCAAGGGAGCCTTGGGTTTTGGCTTAACAAAGGTGTTTTTTTTGTATGAAGTGGTTTTATAAATATTGTCCTGTAATGAAGAAGGGAGTGAATTAATGGGTTGGGAGAAAAGTTCTTTAGATACATCAGCATAGGATTTCTGGACATTTGGGAATCTCTCGGCTGCTTCACTGTAAGAAATATTATCTTGTGACATGGCGATTTTAATTGATTTTTGTCTCTGATGTTCTGGGCAACTTTTGTCAGTAGCCAGATGTTTACCCGAGCAAAGCACACATATAACTGATGAATCACAGACATTGCAGGAGTCACCTGGGTGTGAAAGAGAACATTTAAAGCAACGTGCGTTCGACCTGCATTGAATTTTTACATGTCCGAACCGGCAGCAATTCAAACATTGAATTGTTGGGAATTGGTATATTTCCACCTTTATGGATGTGTGGAACAAGAAAACCCTTTCCGGTAGTACTTGGCCTTCAAAAGTCAATAGAACTGTTTGTGTAGGGATCCATGTCGTAGTTCCCTTTTCTGTTGATTTTCTGTTAAAGCGTCGAGCCTTTAGAACAATACCGCAAGGTTCTGGGAGATCTAGATTTTCAACGAGCTCCTCCATGGACCAGTCTACTGGGACCCCTCGGATCAGACCCATGCGTGTTGTATTATATGTAGGGATAGTGGCTTTATATTTCAAAGAGCTAAGTAAGGGGTTATTTGAAAACTTGTTAGCATCTTGTGCAGATGTAAAGGTAACTGCTATTCTATTTCGTCCGACATTATTTACTCCGTCTTTGGCAATATTCTCGATTTTGTTGTTAACCAAAAAACGACCAAATTGCACGGATCTGATTGATGTCCCAGCAGATGGGTCTGGTTCGACGCGAGATACATGGACAATAAAGGGGCCTTTATCTCTTTCCGAGTAGGATTTAGGAAGATCTAATTTAGGGTGTGTATAAATATTGTGTTCAGAAACTGAATTTGAGGGTAGTTCTAAACTTGTTTTTTTAGAAATATTTGATTCAATCTCATCGCCACGTCGCTTTCTGTTCTCACTTTGGGATTGTGGTAGATCTTGAATACATGGTACGGTAGCCTCTGTCTCGATATCTACAAAGATGACAGGGTCCGGGGGATCTGGTGGATCTGGAGGATCCGTTTCCATACTACTGTGCTTTTATATTACTAAAAACACTTACCAGCACCTTTTCTACAAAAACTACAGAATTTCCTGACCCAACACTTTGGTTAAAACACTGTAAACAGAAAAAAAAAAATATTAGTGAACAAAAACACGTGCGTTAAACAACAACTCAAATTGACTTCCGTCGTTAAGAACCGAACTGAGTTAAACATCGTTAATTGATAACATTACAAACTAACCGACAGTTGACAATGTTAACTGTCAAATGTCAAGTCAACTCTGGTACTTTCACTCTGTGCCCTCTGTGCTTTCACTTTGGTAGTCTGTGGTCTTTGTGCTTTTGAGTTTTGCTCTTTACTAATTAAAAAAAAATCAAAATAAATAGAAAACAGCAAGCAATAAAAATGTTTATTGATATTAGGTACCTACTTTTAAGAAACCCTTTTAAAAATATTTGATTATAGACGAGTGATTTAAATTTTTACACTAGGTACATACTATACTTAACAGTCGTTATATTTTGGTAGACTAGGGGACCGAGTATTTCAGTGGAATTAATGAAAAAGTGTCCTTTTTGGTGGAATAATGACTGAAAACACAAATGCACGACATGTATCATATGACCAAATAAAAACATTGATTGATTTCATGGGACAGCATATTGAATTCGCAACGGGTAGTCTACGAACTTTAGAAGCACGACATATATCCAAGAAACTGTGGAATGAACTAACGATAACCCTTAACAATTCACGATCTGGTACTAAAAAGTCCTGTGATGGATGGAGTAAGGTGATTTTTGTTATGGCTGACAGCTTAATGTAATGACCCCGAACTCACCTGATGGAATAGTGAATCAGAATATAATCGTTCAGACTTGTTTCTTGTTTAGAACAATCATTACCACCAACTGAGTACTAAAAGCTTACTAAAAAGATACTAAATATTATTATTAGTCTGCTCTACTTTGATTTATCTTATAGACACCCCGTGTTTGTCCAAACTCCTTTGCAGAATAAACCCTCTGCCTTCCTGTCAGGCAGCTCTTAAAAGGCGAGCATAAGCTTACTTTTACCAATACTGTGATCTCTTACTAGGTGATAGAGCTTCGCAGTGGCTTGCCTTACAACCTTACCTGTTATTATAATTTGGATGGTAAGATAGCCGGTAAACTTACTTTTGCACAAGCCCTCAGGTTGGCAATGCACCATTACTATTTAAAGGTATTAGATAGTCCATGTCAATTTGTATAGATATTTATTTTAACAATAGTAATTATGTACTTACTCATATATATTTTTTAAAGTATTGGAGTGACTTTAAAAACAAACTTAAAAACAAAGTGAGCATCGTTAGGAAACAAAAGAGAAGTGGCTCAGGATCTAGTAAAAGGTTTAATTCATTAACAAGGCTGGAGAAGAGAGCTCTTATCATCCTGGGACCTCACCTGGAAAAGAAAATCTCAAGACTCTTAAAAGATTCTTATAACGATACTACCTCAGTAAGTGATAACAATATAAATTATGTTGTGGATATTATTATTATTTATAGGTGAACATATTAATAATGCATCTATAAATCTCATTTATCATTTACTAGCGACTCGCTCTGGCTTGTTACTGTTGCAAAGTGGATATTAAATGTACTCTCATGACAGAATGGAGAGACATTCTCATTTGAAAACTCTATAATTATCGGTATTTCTCTATTATATTATTCATGTTCCTTCCCCTTGGATCACTCTATCAATTAAAATAAACCACATAAAAATCTGTTGCATAATTT
>DVZN01001347.1:0-10358 GCA_018237365.1 Caria ino melicerta
ACCTTCCTCTGTTGTTTGATTGTACATTTTCCGATTGTAAAATCCACAAGTTTTATGTTGCAGTCTTTATCAAAACAAATATGTACCTAATAAACCATCTCGCGATAACGCAAAAACCTACCATTATAAAACAGTGTAATTATCTAGCTAACATATATAAAAGATTATATATATATATTTGTGACTTTTATCCAAAAATAAAACATGTAGCCGCAAAATTAAATCAATAGGTTCATGATTTTTTGACAGTGTTACCACAAATTCATCCTTTCACGTTTGGGGACGAACCAGCAAATGCTGGTGACGCAGTAGGAGTTCAATGTATGGTAACAAAGGGTGACATTCCTGTTAATATTTCTTGGTACTTAAACGGAAAGCACGTTAGCAAGATTCAAGGAATTACAGTTACTAAAGCTGGTCACAAAGCCAGCAGCCTTTCAATAGACGCAGTTTCCTCTATACACACTGGAGTGTTTACTTGCTTCGCACAGAACCAGGCGGGCAATGCTAACTATTCAACAGAACTAGCTGTTAACGGTAACTCGTTACTTAGTTGCAACGCCTGGCTTTTTAAAATCGTTATACACGTTTTACCCTTTCCATTTCCCTTTAATAGACACCTTTTTTATCACACCGGCTGCATAGAAATAACTATTTATTTTTACGTCATTAAAAAACTCGTGATTATATTATTAATCGTTAGTCAACAATATTTCGTTCGTGCTTTTTATCATCCTAATTGAGCTTTTCTGTAGTTGTACCACAGGTAACTCCTTTTGATTTCGGCGAAGAAATCCTCAATGCCGGTGACACTGTATCTCTAACTTGCACTGTCGGAAAAGGCGATTTACCTTTAAAAATTCATTGGCAACTCAATGACCAACTACTAAATTCCGGTAATGGAATATTCATAAATAGGAATGGCAAGCGAATATCAATTCTAAGCATTGAAAATGTACAACACGAACATGTCGGCAATTACACTTGTATTGCGGAAAATGAAGCTGGTCGCAGTAGTCACAGTGCATTTCTCAACGTTAATGGTATTTACCTAAAGCAAGGACTGTAAATTATCGTGATTCCAACAATTATAAAAATGCTTTTGTTCGCACGTTTTTTTTTGTATAACTATTTATTTGTTTGTATTTTCATACATTTTCTTTACATACACAGTTACCTCTTCTGCTGTTATTATTTTTGCAAAAACGTCATTCGCTCCATGTACAGTAATTTTGGTTTACTTTTTAACGCTTTAGTCTCCAGTAAATAAGTCGTTAGATAGGTATATCGTACCCATAAATTTTAGCGCAAAACAAAAATAGATCTAACTCGTACCACACAGTTTTGCATCTCTTGTTACTTTAGTTCCACCACAACTAATAACATTCGAGTTTGGCGAAGACCCGGTTAATGCTCAAGAAATGGTTTTGGTCACCTGTACCGTTAACAAAGGAGATCAACCTCTGCAAATTGAATGGTACTTTAACGGCAACATAATACGCTCCGGTGAGCAAGGAGTGTCACTTCTGAACACAAAACGTGCGAGCCAATTAAGCATTGAGTCAGTTAGTCATCAAAATCAAGGAAATTACACCTGTGTAGTTAAAAATAAAGCAGGTGCTATGAATCACACCGCTCAACTTTTCGTTAATGGTACTTGATATATTTATATAATTAACTGTATCTATTAATGCCTGGTAGATTCTTTAGTGTCCTTATTGTTCCTGTCCTCTTCGATCTTTGGCGGGCTATAAAAATAGTCTAGAAACAAACGAGATGATAAAAACGGATTCCATCTAAAATATGGTTTAAATCCATTTATTTCAGTGGCGCCCATTATAACTCCTTTTGATTTCGACGAGTCTGTGTTTTATGGGGAGGGAGTTCAAGTTATGTGTCATGTACCAAAAGGCGATAAACCGCTTAGCTTCACGTGGATGTTCAGTGGTGGAGATGTGAGTTCACTTCCGGGGATCAATATCATGAATGTAGGGGACATGGGCTCAGCTCTCATTATACCTACCGTAACAGCAAAACATGCTGGCAATTATACATGCACTGCCTCCAATGTTGTCGCCAAGGCTAGCCATCACGCAACGCTCAATGTCAAGGGTATAATATGCTCACAATGAAAGTCAAACGCTTTTCATGTTTTGTTATCCCCTACACCCTCCTTGTGATTAATTTGAACTATAAATAATGCTTTTAAGTATTACAGTGGCGCCTATTATTTCACCATTTGAATTCGATGACGCTGTTTTTTATGGAGAAAGTATTCAAGTTATGTGTCACATACCAAAAGGAGACACGCCATTAAGCCTAACTTGGTCATTCCGTAATAGACCTATTGAAAAAAAAGATGCAGTAATCGTAACCAAAGTTGGCGATAGGAGTTCCATTTTAGCTATACCATCCGTAACTGAGAAACATACCGGAAATTACACTTGTACAGCATCGAACACTGTAGCAAGCACTAATAATACTGCAACTTTAAATGTTCAGGGTACACTACTTACGTTTTTTATCGATGTTTAGTTTATTTGCTTTGTTTTAATTTCACCAGTTCCTCCACACATTGTTCCGTTTGAGGCTGAAGAGCCAGTATTTGCCGGTGAATCCGTTCAATTGACATGCCATGTATCTAAGGGCGATACACCCCTTGCGATCACGTGGAGTTTTCACGGAAAGGAACTTTCCTCTCATGAGGGAATAGTGACGATGAAGATTGGTTTAAGAACGTCATTATTGACAATAACTAGCGCGACGGCGAGCCATAGCGGAGAATATTCCTGTCACGCCTCAAATCAAGCAGGCCCCGCAGTTCACTCTACAACTGTAAACGTTCATGGTATATCCGAGTCCCTAAACGTAGTATCGCGTCTGCCGCACGCTGCACGCTTGCCTAAGTAATAATCATTTGGCTTTCTCAATTAACAGTATTACCACACATCGTGCCCTTCGAGGCGGACGAGTCGGTGTTCGCCGGTGAATCTGTACAGCTTAACTGTCATGTGTCAAAAGGCGACTTGCCTCTCGACATCAAATGGCATTTCCATGGGTTTGAAAACACATCGTCACATCTGGGCATTATGACTACTAAAATGACGATGCGTACTTCATTTCTTTCAATCGCCGCGGCATCCGCTGGTCATAGTGGCAATTATACCTGCGTAGCCACCAACAACGCCGGCTCTACTAATCATTCCACTGTCCTTAATGTTCATGGTCAGTTTCATTTGTTCATCACATTATTAAACGTTAAGTTCAAAGCTACACGGTGCCGATTGAAATAGAATCAGCATGAGTTCTATTTGCATTTTACAAGCAATCGTACGCTTAAATTTTCAGTTTCGTCATCGTTTCTTTTTTTTTACCATCTTGATTAGTTATTTGTAAACTCAACATATTGTAACTCAACAGTTATCATATAAACTACATAGTAGGAAAGCAAAAAACTGGTAAACAAATAATCATAAAATAAACCCAAAAAAATAATTGCAACAATCACAGTTAACATACAATTTAATTTACCTATTGCGGTTTGACATCTCTGCAACACGTTACCAATATTAAAATTTAAACTTGTTACTCTACTGTGATACCATTTCTGAAACAAATTTTATTAAAATTATTATTACAAAATTTATTACATCATCGTTTTTATCCATCTTCAAGTTGTTCCTTACATCATACCCTTTGAAGTGGAAGAATCCATATTCGCTGGTGAATCGGTGCACCTTACTTGCCACGTATCCAAAGGTGATCGGCCTCTTCAAATTTCATGGAGCTTCCAGGGAACTGAGATTCCTTATCATAACAATATGGGTATTACAATGACAAAACTAGGAGAAAAAGCATCAGTACTTAGCATTCCGACGGCGATGGGCCAACACAGCGGAAACTACACGTGCACAGCGAGTAATCGTGCTGGGCGCACCCATCATTCAGCTATCGTCAACATTCATGGTATTAGATGTCCCCCTTTATGGTTCTTTAGATTTATCTAATACTACAGACCGTTATAGATACCTAATGCACGTTTAGATTTTTCTTAGTGTTGACTTTTTGTTGATTTCATTAGTTCCACCCCATATAATGCCATTCGAAATTGAAGAGGCAGTCTTTTTTGGAGAATCAGTACAAATGACTTGCCATGCTAGCAAAGGAGATCGTCCGATGTCAATTTCATGGACATTTGAAGGTCAAGATCTATCTACCCATAGCGGAATTAGGACATTAAAGATGGCGGAACAAACTTCATTCCTATCGATAGCTTCAGTAACGGGAGCTCATAGTGGCAACTATACTTGTATTGCGCGAAATAGAGCAGGCGAAGATAGATATTCTACTACGCTCAACGTTAATGGTATTTCTGAACTAGTATCGCAGCATGTTACCATCGAAATCGCTAACATTGTACCATTTATTTTGACACAGTCATTCCCCACATCAAACCTTTTGAATTGGACGAAGCCGTTTTTGCGGGAGAATCAGTACATCTCGATTGTCACGTACCAAAAGGCGATACACCTTTGAGTATTGTATGGAGCTTTCAAGGAAAGACTGTGGCACGTAGCATGGGCGTAAAGACTACAACTCTAAGCGAACGCGTATCTGTGCTAGACATTCCAAATGCTTCGGGTGTTAACAGTGGCAATTACACGTGTACAGCAACAAACAGAGCAGGAACAGTAAACCATACCGCAGCCCTTAACGTCATTGGTATCATATCTCATTAATACAACGGTTGATGCTTGTTTTTGTTTAGTTCCTCCTGTGGTCCAACCATTCTCATTCGGGGAAGTCGCAATGAATTCTGGACAAGTGGTAACCGCAGCTTGTTCGGTTATCGAGGGCGATCATCCACTTAACCTACGATGGTTCTTCGATGACGAACCCATAAAACCAAAGTCAGGGGTGACCGTGTTTAATATTGGCGAAAAAAGTGCTATTCTTAGTATCGGTTCTGTATCGCACAAACATGCTGGAAACTACACATGTATCGCCGAAAATGAAGCAGGGGCTCACTCTCACACTTCTTTATTGTTGATAAATGGTGCTTAAATACGGTATTATTATATATCATTATGAATTAGATTTTTGTTTAATATTTTTTCGCTCTTTTATTTTTAACTAATGGTACTTTCAAAATCATAAAACAGTACTATTTTTCCAGTCCCTCCAAATATTTTACCATTTTCGTTTGGTGAAAAACCCGCAAATGTTGGAGAATATTTACAAGCAGCTTGTACCGTAAATTATGGAGATCTTCCAGTCACTATATCTTGGATGTTTAACGGACAGTTTATATCGCAAAGAAATAATGCTTATTCGATATCTAATTCCAAGCGTAGTAGTTTACTTATAATTGAGTCTGTTGATGCAATACATGCTGGTTCCTATGTATGTGTTGGTGAAAACAGAGCAGGACGATCTACATATGCTACAGACTTAATCGTTTACGGTTAGTCAATAAAATTTAAACGGTAGAATATTATTTTGTCATAGATGAATTTGTTTCAGTTCCTCCCAAGATAGCCCCAATTGCAATTAGTCCAGAACCAGCTTTTTTAGGAGACTATTTTGCGCTACAGTGTATTATCACTCACGGTGATCAACCGGTTAAAATGGATTGGACAATTAATAATCGTTCTGCGAATACAGTCCCCGGTGTTCGTATCAGTAACATAGATAGAAGAAGTAGCGTGCTCACTATTGAATCTGTAGATGCGAAGCACGCTGGCACTTATAACTGTACAGCGAGTAACGCAGGGGGTGTTGATTCCCACACCACTGAATTAATCGTAAGGGGTGCGAATTGAAAATAGTTAATTATAATTTATTTTTTTCTAAACTCTTTTACACAGTTTACATGCGCTCTGCTTTATAAAAAAATGTTTGCTCTCCTAGTTCCGCCCTTAATAGTGCCGTTCGGTTTCGGCGACGTACCTTCTAATCCCGGAGATGCCGTGGTAGTTAACTGCGTTGCCACTAAAGGAGATCTGCCATTAGACATATCGTGGACATTCAGCAGTGAAACTATAGATTCAAGCCTACATCGAGACATCATTACGGCGCCACTAGGCCCGCGCGCATCTGTTCTTACCATCAATTCAGTGAGCGCCAATCATCAAGGAAACTATACGTGCATTGTACAAAATGCGGCAGGCCGGGCTGAATATGCGGCCACACTCATCGTAAATGGCACGTTAATTTTGCTATATTGAAATATATAAATATCTACCAACGGGAACTAACACAACAACACTAGCACAAAAGTCTACGGCCAATCACTATCACACCTCTCTCTTCTCTACCCACATTAGTCTCTAACATTGCTTGCCAAGGATTGATCTAACCCGAATATCTGTGGTTCTTTCCAGTTCTACCTCGCATAGTTCCATTTTCATTTGAGACACCGCTTTACGCGGGTCAAGCAAGTCAAGTTACATGCTTTGTTACGGAAGGCGATCTTCCGTTAGATATTCAGTGGTATTTTGAGGGGCGTCCTTTAAAAGAAATTGCCGGTGTAATGGCAACTAAAATAACCCAGAGAGCTTCACTGCTCGTTATCGATGCAGCTGATTGGTTACATAGCGGCAAATACGTATGTCTTGCGCGTAATAGCGCTGGCTCCTACAACTATTCCGCAGAACTAGAAGTACACGGTACATAAAACACAATCTGCAACCTGTTACTCCTAGCACGGAAACGCTTTGCATAGAATTCATATAAGCTTTATCAGATATTTGTCTATATAAATCCTTATTTAAATATAGTCAACATGTAAAATATATAATCATATAATACAAGCTTACGCGGAAATCAGTCAATATATTAATCACAATAGTCAACTATAAGTAAACCTTGATGTCGTTCGTAGGAACCGGCTGCGGCTATCATCGATAAACCATTTCTTATCCTCTCCTAGCGTTTTGTTTTCATCCATTCCTTTCAAGTTCCTTTGAATCCTTTATTTTTATTAAATGGATTATTTGCATTTGTGCTTCTTGGTGCTGTCATGACTGCTTAGCAGCTAAATGTCCAAATAGTAAGAATTGTTCATAGACGGTACTAATTTAAATACATTGCCTCTATTGTTACAAGTCTTTGAACAAGAACTATTATTTCGACACTAAGTGTTGCATTGCATCTTGCTTTATACTTATTTTATCCCATTTATTATATTATGTTGTACAGTAGCTAGTTGAGCTTAATATTTATTTTGCCTAACTAAATATCGTGACATGGATTTGGCTTCTATACATATAATAGTCATACACAGGTTCATATAGTTTTTTTAATTTTTGTATCATAAATATTAATTATACTCACAATTGTTATAGCTACTGATATAGGAGCCATATCTTTAAATTTATATAAACTGGAATTTTAAATAATTAAAAAAATGTAAATAGAATGGAATCATTTATTTGTATACTACATAGGAAATCTATTCCAAAAAAATATAGAAGCCATAGCTGCGGATGCCATATTATTTATATTTTAAAGTGCATGTTAGATGATCAATCTTGCATAGACTACAAATTAGACGATGAAAAATTAACTAAAAGCAAACGCAAAATAAAATGTGTAATGTGATTATCATACTTTTAACGAAACATGACCTCACATGGTCATTGGCTTTCATAATTAAAGCAAGCCTAAACGTTTACATCACGAATGTTCACAAAATCTATGTTTAGCGAAAAACCTTTTCATTTTTGATTTATTTCGTTTACTTCACTAGATAGTTCGCAACAGCTACGTATTCTAAAATGATCCTCTAACATATACTTACGTATATTCTTTCTCAAGCGGCAATCTTATACATGTTTCTTTGATATTTCATCACGATGTTTCAGCTATAAGCACAATATTTTCATACACGCATTAAAACCATTAATCGGTGTTTGTGAGAATGTCTCTACAAAGGAAAGTAAAAGAGGGAACTTCTGACATTTTACATTTTGATTTAAAAATAACATACTCGCGTAATATTAATATATTTTGATATTTATTCGAAATACTCACAATTATATTTTATTTTATTTGTCGATATTTCGGTCGTTACATCGACAAATAAAATAAAATATAATATAAATGTAATGTAAGTATCCCGTATAAATAACTAACTATATCAATTTTACTTTTGTTAGATATGAGTGCTATTTCTTATATTAAATCATTGATTTCAAAAGTCATAAATATCCTCAATTAATGCAAACTGTCGGCATTTACCTCTTACCAGGGCCATGAATAATAAACTTAATATTTATATTATTTAATATTCCAGTTCGATAACAGAGGATAATATTTTGTTTTTATTTATAACGACTACAATTTTAAAAATACATTTGTAAGAACATCTTGAAGTATTATGTAAGAATAAGTGGTGAAACTGATTACAATAATATTATCATGCTTACATATGTTATCCAGTGTAACATGTTAAAAGTTGCTCTTTATTCAAAAGTCGTAAATATAAACTTGTATATATACGCTACCTTAAATACAACACTTCAATAAAATATACTGTGTAGCCTACTATTTCAACAAGAGTAAGAAGTGTTATAAATTCTTAATGATATTCTAGTGACGTTATATTTCTTGTAACCAAGTCTTTTTTAACCGAAGTAAGAAATTTAAAAGTACTGGTTAATAGTTGATATATTAGTAACTGTCCTACCTATATGAATAATTACCTATAAGAATAGAAGGCCGTATTTTAATAAAATTCATTTTAAATAAATAGAATTACGGTATGCAAAGTATTATCCTCCACGTGCAAATTTATACTGATAAGGATTTCCAAAGTAAAAAAAAATAAGTTACCCAACCTTCTATGATATTATATGGTACATTATTAATAATTGTTGTGCTTGTTATTGTTCTACAAAAAAGATTTTAAATTAATATTTAGACTGTTCATAGTAATTTGAATACGATTCAAAATATATTAAGTTTAAAGTTTAACTTTTGTGAATTATTTATTATTAAAGTTCAATTCCATGTGTATAAAATGTTGCTATTGAAAAAATGTACCATAATTTAGTAAATCCCTATTTTGATTAAATGTTTTGTTCAATGTGTTTACATTTACATGTATTAATAAATTATCAATATTTTAGTTCCTCCTCGTTGGATTTTGGAGCCAACTGACAAAGCTTTTGCTCAAGGCTCTGATGCTAAGGTAGAATGTAAAGCTGATGGCTTCCCTAAGCCCCAAGTTACATGGAAGAGGGCTGTAGGTACAGTATATTTTAACTACTCCAACAAACCAAATATTTTGTGAGAAAAATTGTATATATCAAATAAAATTAATATATATAAAAATATCAATTAATTACTTCACACTTCAGAGGTATAAAGAGTTGTAAAAAATGGTCCACTGTCCCTAAATATGCATATTTGTTTATCGCTTATAAATCGTAAACAAAAATAGATCTATCTTACTCTCACAGCAAGTGAAGTTTTTTTTGCGTGAGTAGGAAGGATACGTTTTCGTTTACAAGCGGCAGAGACAAACATTTCTAACTAGTGGATGGCCTATTTTTTCCTACAGAAATTTTGTTTAATAGTACTAAATATTAATTTAAGTTAATCTAAAATTAATTTTAGGGGATACGCCTAGCGATTACAAAGACCTTAACCCAAATAACCCAAATGTAAAAGTTGAGGATGGAACACTTTCGATTACCAATATTCAAAAGACAAATGAGGGATATTATTTATGTGAGGCTGTCAACGGAATCGGATCTGGATTGTCTGCCGTAATTATTATTAGCGTACAAGGTAAGTTAAATCTAAATACAATTGGTGCGCCAAAAATATTTCATATATTATTTAATATGGGTATGTGTTTATATTTTACTACTACAATTTTAGCGCCACCCCAGTTTGAGATCAAAATGAGAAATCAGACAGCTCGCCGAAGTGAACCAGCTGTATTACAATGTCAGGCTAAAGGTGAAAGGGTAAGTTTCAATTTTAATACAAAAAGTAATAACATAAGACAAACAGTGGAAGCCCTCCATTCTCCTGATGGTAAGACTCAACCATCGTCTATAGACATGACAGATGTCATAGATAAAATGCATCTATAGATGCATCGCTGTCTTGTGGCCGAGGTACCTAATGTGCAAGTCTACTGGTCACTTTACTTTTAGACTAAAACACGGTGTCAGTTATAATGTCCAAGAAAAAATGAGTTGGTGGATCCTTAACCGAGAAATTTACTGCACAGTATCCTACTATCTTATCTCTACCAACCATCT
This sequence comes from Caria ino melicerta, assembly GCA_018237365.1. Taxonomy (NCBI): domain Eukaryota; kingdom Metazoa; phylum Arthropoda; class Insecta; order Lepidoptera; family Riodinidae; genus Caria; species Caria ino. The sequence continues at coordinate 10,278 of DVZN01001347.1, forward strand.
ATCTAATCTCTACCAAATGGCGACCATGTCCGTGCAAGTCCAGAACCACCAAACAAGACCCATCCAGTTGCTTAGAGGTGT
>DVZN01001348.1:0-10352 GCA_018237365.1 Caria ino melicerta
GGGTGTTTATTAAATTTATTCTGGTATTTAAATATGTATTTCTATGTTTATATCGTTGACTAACACCCATAACACAAATAAATAATTTGCTTACTTTGGGGTTTGATCAATATGTGTGATTAGTCAAAGAGGTCACGAGATAAATACAATTAGTTGGTAATGATATTGTAGTGTAGGTAACAGTAGCTCAAACGGCTGATCTATAGTTTTTTGTCCACAGTGTAACGCGTGCTACAAACCCCTGCTGCACCCACAACAGCGGCTGAATTACTCGGACTATTCGCATCCAGTGACGTGCCCACACTGCCGGATCCTAGACACGCACTTCGTCAAGCCGTTGCCTTACTGCTTCACGAAACGGGTCTTCCCGTTATTCCAGCAGTGGCCATAACAAACGGCGGTGCCAGGGCCCTCTCCTGGCACCCCCCCTGATTCGTGGGGCATCGCACCGTCGCCACCAAGACGGGCCTCCCCCCCAGCACTGCGCCCTGTCGTCAACACGAGCATGGCATCACGCGTACCGGAAAACGACGAATCCTCCAAGTTTCTCAATCCAACAATCGCTGGAATCACAGAATCGCTCTCCTTGCTTGGCATAAGCCCAGAGACATTGGCGATGAGTTTTGGTGAATCGTTGGCAGAACGATACCTCGCAACATTGCGACCGAAAGCCCAAGAAAGGTCAATCCCTTTAACAACATGTGGCGCCCCGCGCCGCACACCACTCGCCGAACCGAACTCAAATCTTCAACTTTTCTCAAACGATTTCATCGACTACCTAAACCAAATTGCGTAAACCGTGCCCCTGAGACTCAGTGTTGCCAATTGGAACTTTGATTGTCGCGTTCTCCTTTGAGGCGCTAGAAATATTTTTTTGTTAAAATTAAGTTGGTATTATTGAAAATAATTTTATGTATCGGTTTAGATCGTACTATTGATTTTATTTTAATTTTATTCTGCACTTTGTTAATAAAAATAGATAGATGTTGTTTTTTATCAAAAAATAATAATTAGTAGTTAGTGACGCCAGAAACTGCATTTTTATCAATCTTTAAAACGGGGTATATCCTTGCGAAGGATAAGTGGGAAATTTTGAATTATTACCTTTGATTTCAGTGATACTGATTATATGCCCTATTTAATAGGGAATCAGAGTGGTGTGTTATTTAGTTCAATTTAGTTTATTAGTTATGTTTTATTTTAGCAAAATTTTTAACTAAACTTAAGTGTTATACAATATTTTCGTAGGTTTATGCTATTCTTTGTTTGCACCCACCAAATGGCACTTTCACCTGGCAAAATGCAGATGCCGTCTTAGTTTACTTTCATCATCTTTTACTTACATTTTCACTTAATTATGGTAGGGGAATTTAATTGTAAGCATTGCTGTGTCACCAATAATATTATTAGCTTGTCAATAAGTGTAAGGTTATGTCTCGATTGGAAATGTTGTTTTGTTTATAATTTTATTCAGTGATCGGTGGATTCAGTGATAATTTTATATGTGAGTAAAATTTAAATGTGTGTAAGTATAATATTTTTGGAACGGTGCCATATCATTTAAAACAACCTCAATGTTTGGACAGAGTATTGCGTAAGACAATCCGCTTATCACTGAACGCATTTATATAAAACAGATGCTGTTTTTTCTTATTTTAATCATGAAAGTTTCGGCTATATATAATTTAGATTAAGGATTTTCTTATAATTATGAATGTCTATTTATTTTTAAGGATATCGCTTTAACATTATTAAGCGTATAAGCGATGCACATTTACTCATTAATATGTAACGATAATGTTTTAGGTAAGGTTTTTGATACATTTGATACTTAATCGCGAAGTGATTACAAGTGATAAAATTCCTAAAACTAGCGCGTTTTTAGCGAATACAGACCAAGTGGTGCGGATAGGTAAGCACTAATGGCGGCTCCTTGATTAAATTAGTTGTACGTGTACTATAGTGAAATATGTACACTTAATAGTGAACACATGTTCGCGTAATAGTGTACACATGTTCACGTAATAGTGTATTCATGGTAACATATTAGTGAACACATGTTCACGTAATAGTGTTCACATGTTCACTAAATAGTGGAAACATGTTCACGTAATAGTGAATAAATGTTCATTCTGTAGGCAATAATTCTATAAAGACTTGACAATTTTTATAGGTGAAAATTTTTGCATTCTTCTAAAAAACTGCCATTTACCTTTTAAAATTTGGTTTTAATGCAGAGTGCAAGTGTGCACTTTGTTTTAAAATCCCTTTTTGTTAGAAAAAAAAATTCGAAACGTCGATTGTTACGTAGTTCTAGCTTCGTGTTCATCACCTTTCATCACGCGTAACGACGCTGTCATCCGCATCACTACACCTCATTAATCGTCATTTCATCTGGCACGGTTTGAGTGGATGACATACCTTTTACTATCAAAACATTTCGCTAATATACAGCGTGGCGTCATACTGTTGAACTTAATCGAACACACGGGTCAAGGGTCACGGGTACTTGAGGTCAGTAATTGAAAATATATTGTAAATTTTCTGGAATCATTATTTTAAAGTGAATTCCTAGCAAACTAATTAACCAAAATGTTAGGATTTTTTTATTAATGATTCCAGATAATTTACTATTATTTTTTTATTACTGACTTCTAGTACAACCCGTGTGTTCAATTAAGGTCGCCAGTATGGCGCCACGCTGTATATTTACGCTTGCAACTAAATGTTATAATCAATACAAACATTTCAAAAATCTTATATAATAATAGCATGAACAACAGTTTTCTTTTCAGTATTTCTGAACCAAATTATTCAAGAGCAGATTCTAAGTGCTTATTTTAATATTATACGTACAAATTTGTATGAATATACCTACTTATAATATAACACAGTTGGTAATCAACGTTTACTAAAGAGAAATTTTAATCATTGGTAATTTAATAAATAATTCTGTACAAAAACATTGTTTTGCAAATAATAAACATTCTAATTATTATATACAATATATATAAATGCGTTCATACATCTAGTTAAACTATTATATTTTTAAACTCTAAAAAAAATCTGCATATTACGTAAAAAAAATATAAATATAGTTAATTACTTGTCAACAATTTTATTTTTGGTTATTTACATTTGAATTGCAAATGAATCAATATTCTGATTATTAAACTATATGATAATACGTTGATCGATTTATTTAAATTTTTTATGCCCAAAAATAAAAACACTTTAGTTCTTCTACATAAAAATAAATAAATAATATTCAACATTTTAAATTTTTTGGTTATGGATTCCGTACCCAGAATTTGTTGAGCAAATTAATCAATATTATAAATATTTAAACGATATGGTAATAGACTTCATACTTTCCATCGTCGGCACTTAGTTGAATTCCGTTATATTCACTTTTTTAACAAACTTCATTTGAACTTTTCCACAATATTCTTTATTACACATTAGCCAACCGGTTTAACTTTTTACAGCATCATTAGGGCTCAGTCAGTAACCACCAACCATATACTGAACGATAGAATTAAACAGATTTATTTGTCTGTAGTTGTAAAGCCCTGATGGTGCTGTAAATAGTAAAACCGTTTGGCTAATGTGTAATAAAGAATATTGTGGAAAAGTACAAGTATAGATTGTTAAAAAAGTGGACATGGTAATAAGTTGATCGATCTGTTAAAAGGTTATTAAATTTTTAAGCCTTTAAGCACTTGTATCTATTATGTAAAAATAAATATTATGCTTAATGCTTGGCTCACGATTCTGATTATCTCGGTAATAAGTTTTTGTTATCGTCTTCATGCATCAACAACTAACAATATTAAAAATTCTGTATACAGGCTGTCCAAAATCACACAAAAAATTAATGGGTAAAATTTCGTGACGTATTTAGATTTTTTGCTTAGGTAAATAAAATTTACACACATGTTACTCAACACATTTTTACAATTTTAAATTACACTCTTAATTTTGTTATTTGATTATATTTATAATGCCAAATTAATCATATCATAACTATTTACATAATTATATTACTAGGAAAGTTGAAATGATTTTTACTAGTATACATAACGTGTTTTCATTTGATGATAGTATATTTTACTATACGTGTGTTTTTCTTAATAATTTGCAAACTGCACAAATTACTAGGTTTTTTGGCTTAATTAATCGTTTGTTTAAATTTAAATATTCTCTACATTTATTCAAAATATATATTCTCCAAAAGTACTATACAAATAACGACAAATTTACCAATATTTAAAAAATAATTTGTGTGTCTGTTCGTCACGAAATCTTAAATTTACCTAATATCAACAAATATTTATTAATGGAGCTGAATAACTTGTATACACGGTAAATTAATCAAGGTTCTTATAAATACTTACCTAAAAATATTTGTAAGTACACCGGTTCTTATATCAAGTGCGTATACAAATTAAATTAAATAAACAAATCCTTCAGTTTATTCTTATTATAATAAGAATAAGTTTTTTCTTATTATAATAAGTTAGTCAAGAAGTTTTATATCATATGATAGTAATTGGTATGTCAAGTGTGTTTGTATCTAGCTATTATACTTCTTAATCTTTTTAAACTTTATAATCCCCTGCTTTACTTTTAAGGTTGAAAATAAATTGAAAGCTACCTTTATCATACTATTGTAAATAAGGCAATTTATACTTCAGATGCTTAAGAACTGTTTAATGAGATATATTGCATATTACTAGTTAAGCCTCGAATCGATAGTACATAATATCAACAATATCAAAGATCCCTAATTATTTTAAAACGGTATCACACGCTGTAATGTCTCTTCATATGTTAATCAATTTTAATTTTATCGAAGTTTGCTCGTTCAAATATAGAATTATATTTAAAAGTTAAATATACATTTTAATAAATGTATCTCATAAAATATTTGAAAAAAATTACAAAAAAATAAATAAATAACGAGCTGTTGTTGGTATATTTAGAAAAATATTAAAATGAACCAGATCATCTGATGGTGTCCATGTACAAATAAAAAGTGAAATGACATTACAGTTTGTGTATTTAGTAAAGCAACACAAATTATAGATTCATATTGTTTAATAGTCAATACAGAGCCATCTAATGTAGATGTATAATCATAGGACATATATTTAATGACATAGTATGTCTGACCCTTTTACCGGTACAAAAACAAATGACATTTATATTGAACCTAATATCCACTAAAGGAGTATATCGAGGTCCCTTGATACAGTACATCTTAAGATATTTTATGATAAATATTTTAACATTACCTCTCTAGATACTAAAATAGGAAAATTATAGTCACCTAAAGGCTCCTAAATTAAAAACATAAATATTTCCATTGGTAGATGCAGTTAAATAGTATTTAAAGATCTCGTTTTAATTTTAAAATGTGGTTCCATTATGCATTTTTATCTTACTAATTTATTCCTGAATCAGTATATATCCTATAACTTTTTAACTTTTTATTGATCAAATAATTAATTAGACATTGTAAGGTTTTGCTCTTAAGAAAATTATATTATATATTATTATTAGATATTACTTAGATTTTCCAAGTAACCAACAAAAAGTTCTTCCACTTTTCTTAATCCACGTTTTTCACAGTATCTATGAAAACTAAAGCCAAACACTAAAAGGTTGTATAATTATAAGTAGGCGACGCATCAACACAATAGTTTGACATTTTCCTACTTTACATAACAGATTCATAATCATAGGTGTGTTTAATTATTCATATTTTAGTCACTTAGTTATTTGTTCAGTTTCAATATATGTAATTAAACAAACGTTGCAAACTTCTTAGTTTATTTGCACATATTTGTTAAATTTTGTAATTAATAACAATTTATTTAGACACCTACATTCAATCTCTTCGTGTTGAATTTAATGTGGTGTAATTTAGTGAATTGCTTAAAAGTACAAAGAAACAATTTGTTACTTTTGCAAATTTTATAAAGTAAATCAAATACATATTAAAAGTAACGCTGAGTAGATAATCTTTACAAAATAGTTACTTTAAATCCTAAATATAACGCGCAATTGTTTCACCTCACTAAAGTAACTAGCCGTTACATTTTGGTTTTAAATAAATTTTGTTTTACGTTGATAAATTTAGGAGCAAAAAGTTGTTACTTATTATAAAACTATATCTTGTATTCCTTGCGTTTATTTGAACTTGTATTTTATCGAATACTATTAGAATAGGACATTAATAGTACATGATAGAAAGCACACCCTGTAGATAACATCAGCAACTAGGTCTGTCGCGCTTTTCAAACTACCCGTAGATTAAACTTATTTCTGTAGTTCTCTAAGATCGTAGATATTTTCTTTATTAATATGGTATGAATGGGAAGTATGTATGAGATCACATTCGAAACTAACTTTCATCGTGTTTTTACTATTTATAACTATTGATATTCTCGTGCCAAGCGAGTTGTGTTTTATAAATCGTGTACATTCTGGTCATAGGCGATGCATCCATGCATATAAGTAACTAATAAATTACATTATATTCCAGTAATATCATACATTAATAAATTTCACTCTCCAATGCCTACCCTGCCTTTATCATAAGATACTACATAGCAACTGTCAATTGAACTTTTTTTTAAATCTTTGATAGGTTTTTACCAAGACTAAATTGCCGATGTCATGAAATGTCATTTCTTCAGACTGATATACTATAGAATTTAGGTCTTAAAATTTCAAAGTTCTAATTTAATGTGAAAGTCCCAAATTGTGATAAGTAAGATGCCCTCGGTCGCCATTGTGAAAACATTAGGTTTAGCTATTTCATATAATTAAGATACAGCTAAAAGTATATCATAAAATCATTCAATCACAAAATTAAATAAGTACATTAGACATTAGACGTACATACGCATTATACAATCTAATGTTCGATAGTTGTTTTAAAATTAAGCCGGTCTTCATAATTTAAACTTAAAATCCATCGCTGGCGTAGCATTGAAAAAAAAATGGATTACAGCATCCGTAAAGCTCAAAATTATTTCAAACGCATTGGCTGAATATAGTATACGGCTGTAATTGGTTAGTGAAAGAAGCAAATCAATGTGTTATTATATTTTGATACTCGATATTTTCTACATTAGTGTAGGTATATAAAACCTTTTGGTAGTTATATTAACGTCACGGTCCATCGCATTTATCGATTTGAGTGATCATTCGACATCGTAACATAATTCATTTAAACTTTAAATCTCAAAGTAATAAATGTGATGTGAATGTGTAAAGTGATATTACATCTAGATGGGAATCGTTCGACGTATTTTGTGGATTTATCTTACATTCATTGCATTTTTGAGAACGAATCGTTCTATCAGAAATACATTGCATTTCGGTCTCGATGAAAATTTGGTGATAATCTTACGAATTGGTTATTGATAATAAGTTATTGCGTGGCAATTTTAGAGTAACATTATGACGTAATGCGCGGGGTGCATCAGGGTATGAGTGTCATAATTTGTAAACATAAAAATAACTTTTGTACTTTCGTAACGATAAAAGTAATTTTAGTAATAACGTTTTTCTATTAATAAAATCGTAAACGTCAAGTAATATACGATTTTTTACTGGATTTCATAGATGTAGTATTTTTGTAAGAGAAAACGAGACAAACTCGTTTATACGTGTATCACAGCGATAATAGGATATGAAACCGCTCCCTAGTCGAAACTTAAGAAGTTATCTTGATCTAATTCGCGCGTAGTTCGCATTAATTATTAAGATTTCTTCTTGAATCAGACTTGCGGAGAAAGGTCTTTTATGTGTAGATTAAGCTATCTCTTCATCTATCGTGCGTTTCTTATCAGATGCTTTGTAAAAGTACTCTGTTTATACATTGTTAATTCCCCATATTTTAATCTCTCATCAGATATGTCATTTTATTTTATAATTCAATAGGAAAATGATTTTCATTTAATTAAAGCATCACCTTAAACAATTCCTAGCTAACATTAATTTGTAATGTGTGTTTGGATGTATGAATATAAATAGGATTATTAAAATCCTTTTGTGGGTAAACCGGTTATCTAAGCACTTTGATATTTATACTGGGTGTGGTCGTGTCATTTTAGTATTTACCAAGATCTCTTGTTTGTTTACAATTTTTCTGGAATATGGTTGAAGTCAACGTGAAAAGTATTGAAAGAGATGCTCAGCAAAGAAACGCCAATTGATTTTAAGACTAAGTTAAGTGTTTGAGATAAAATAAGATAATTTAAAAGTATACACTATTAGAAATAAATAACTATACCATTGAAGAATGATATAATTTAATACCTTCATACATTTTGAGGTATATTTTTGTAAACTTGAAGTCGATGCATAAGGAATTGGCAAACATGCAAGTGTATATATAAGCGAATACGCATAAGACTATACTGCTAAATAAGGAAAGAAAAGTTCCATTTTGTAACAATTTAAAATATAAAAAGCTATTAATTTATAAGGACAGTGAGCGTTGTATTGTCTATTTTGTAATGTTGGTAAAGTATGAAGTAGTGTATAAGGTTGTTTCAGAAAATTGTAATAAAACTAAGGAGGTAAAAAGTGTTATATTTTATACGGATCTTGATATTTCACCTAGCCCTAGACGGGCAGGTATTATGTTACTTTACGAATATAGTGTATAAGTTTACTCTTTAAAAGAGTTTTCGCAGGTAGTAGTTTTAGTAGGCTTAGTGTTTTTTATACTGGCTTGATGTTGTGACATTATAATAGATATGATATCGATAAAACTGAACTACCGAACAAGCGGCCAAACTGATCAATAGCAGAATGTGTAGTGGGTATTCGATGGAGGGGTATTTCGTTGATTTAGTTTATTGAGCGGGCAGCATTCCTGCAGTTGTGATCTTTACCAAAGTGTCGCTGTTCGCAAGCATATCATTTTAATATGACGACGCTAGATACGTTCTCGGTACAAAATTTAGCCAAGTTTTTATTCTATCCAATTTATACTATATTGTTAGACAATTCTGAGTTGACAGTTTTGTAGTGGGAAGGGTCTTAATACAAAAATGATTTAGATTAGGTTTACAGGCTGCTCTCAAATTATAGCTGTACTATTCAGTTTAAACATACAAAATAGTCACTTAAAGTCCTTTTTCTAAATAAAATTTAATTTGATATAGCCAGAATAAGTGTATAATTGAACTAAATGTGCAATCAAAAACCAGTGAGAACTTGTGCCGAGTTCAGCATTGCTTTATAAAATTCTTGGATTATCGTTACAACACTATCAATATGCTTTATACACTGAATTAATTAAAATTCGATGTTATTCAGCAATCATTTATTGTACCTTATTAATATGTGATTAGAAAATGGAATTTTATTTAACTATCGACATCTGTAAATTGAATCGTAAGTTTAAACATTTGGAGAAAAAAGTATCGATAAAATAAGCATTTGTCGATAACTTCATTTTAAACGTCTGGCCTAACCTGATTCTAAATCAATATCCTTGTAATAAGACTGAATAAACGGTCCTATAATAAAGCCGTCTAGTCGATATCATCGGCTTGCAATAAGTAAATCTTGATAATGGATACAATTATTCCATTACAATTCTGACGATATACCTGAATTACTTCAGTTATTTAGCAGAATTATATTATTGTCTAGTGTTTCGGATTATGTTACGTTTTGTATTGCTTATATTATATATTATGGATACATGTTCTAAGATTTAATTCATTTGATGAGGACCTAGTCGATTCTCTATATCACTTTTCCCAAAGTACAAATTCCTTGTTGTTTAGTCCAATTTTGTTTGACTGTTATTTACTGGAAATTATTTTAGAGAGAATACACGTCTTTGTATTGTAGATTCTATGTGGACCTGCTTTGATTTTAAAATGTCAGTGGCTGCGTTTTTAAAGCTATATTCACTGACAAATCGGCCAATCCCAATATCGATTCTTCGATCGACAGAATCTGTCGATTGATCATCCATATAATTGTACTCAAAGATTGATTATTTAAAACTGTTTATATAATAATCGAAGATCGGCAAAAATTGATTGAGATCGCTTATTGGGATCCGCCCATAGTTAACATAAATATAGTTGAAATATCCATTTTGTGAGATACAATGGCTCTGATTATGCTGTACAGCGACTTAACTATTTTTAAGTTATCGCTAACTTCCTTCAACTTACAGAAAAAGAAAGAGAAAAGACGAGTTTAGTGCTGTCAATTTAGTATGCTCTAAAAATTTATTTGATTTGATTCCCGCCGCTGAATTTCATCACCGGACATCACGTCGGAGTCTAGAGTACCATGCGCACCACCTT
>DVZN01001349.1:0-10350 GCA_018237365.1 Caria ino melicerta
CCATCCCTGCAACTTCCTACTAATTTCAACCACTAAGTGCTAGCTTACAATGTTTTTAGAACTCAAAATATGTTTTATATTACTTTGAGATCTTCAAATAGAAAAGTATAAATTTTTTAAACTTTAAAAATGTAATATCTCTCAAACAAATTGAATGATTTTGATGAATTTTACAGCATTCGACGCAGTTTTTCATTTTATTTCAAGTTATTAACAACAAGAAACATTTTTTCTCCAATATATAACTCACAAATGCAATAACCGATTTCGATGAAATTGGTGGTAACCGACACGGTTTAATGAGGTTAAGAGCTGATTAGCTTTTGGGATCAATCAGTCGAGCCGTTTAAAAGTTATTTAAAAAAAAGATTTTTCAAAATTTTTATTTTCCAGATTTCTCAAAATCTACCCGTATGAATCAACTGGAATTATATTGAAAATCTAAGTTTTCAGAAAAACTGATTGAATGATGTTCGATAAACATTCAAAAGTTATAAAGGGTTTACTAATAATTAGTTAATATATACACACACATCTGGACACTGCACTAAAAATATTCAGAATCGCTTCGGGGGATCTCAAAACATGAATATCTAGCGAAATATTGATTTGCAAAAATCGGCTTGAAAACAATACCTACCTCACATTTGAAAATTTTCAATATTTTTTGGGGAGATAAAAATATAAACATCACTTTCTATAAAAATAATGACATAGACTACTTAATATCAGCATTATAGCTGATTTAAGTTTAAAATAGAAGGAAAACTAAAGACAACCATAGTTTATTTATAATAATTTTTACCTGATTCATATGTTTGTGGCCTGCTATAATTGTGATCCATATGAATTACTGTTTTAGCATATGTGTGGTCAGTCATGGGATTTACAGTTTCTGAAAAATATTTATGAAAACATATAGGCAACTTAATATGGTCATACTAATATACTTAAAAAAAGTTGTAATTATAATTCAATTAGATTAACATTTTTACCTTAAGTAAATATATATTACAAAACCTAGTTGCTGCCCGCGACTTTGTTAGCATGGGTGTGTTAAATATTTTCATACATTTTTTTGCAAACAAAAATTATTTTTTCCAAAATAAAAGTGGCATATGTTACTCCCTGTAAGCTATCTACCAGTGAAAGTTCAGTCAAAACTTGGAACAATCGGACAGACAAACATTTCAAAAATTGCCTTTTTGTGTAACAATCAATCTTTCAAGTTATTTGTATCAAATGTACAAAGTGTTGTAATACACAAATGTCAAAGTCCACAATTTATGAACTGGAAAAATTACAGAACAATTTATAAGGTGTACTCTATCAGATAAAAAAATAATTAATGTAATTGGACTAAGCATTAATGAATTATTATTATTTATTATTTTTATTTATAATACACCAGCAGTATATAGTGTATAAAAGTACTTATCAATCTAATAGCCGAATTATAACAAAGAGACCAATGAAAAAATAAGTTAAACAATAATTAAATGCGTCGACATGCACACCACCACCTTTCACCACACCTTCTCAAAATCCTATACTATTCCTGCCCCAGGCCCGTCAAGTTCATCTAGAACTAAGGCAGTACTTCCCCACCAGAGTGTAAGAACTGTACTTCTGCTCCAAAGATTAATTGACTAAATGTAAAGGGGAACAAATGTTATATTCTCTTTTCTGCTATTTTTGTATACATACTTTTTATCTTTATACTGTGAACAAGTCACAATCTCATTGCATAGGTGGTTAGTATAGTAGACTTTGATTGAAGCATAGTAAGATTAGTAGGGCACACATAATGTACACTATACATTATAAATTTGATAAACAAATATATCATTTTATAAATAAAAAAATTGCTCACCTATGACTTGAGGATTTAGTGGTATTCCACTATCTCCCATTGCGAGAGCAACGTAGGGTACGCATCTCTAATAAGGTATAATTTGTTGGTCACAAACCGGGCCTCGAAATGTTTGTGGCACACTTGTAAGCTATTAAGCTCTGATCGACTTTTGTTCCACAAGGATTCACAATTAATAGACACAAGCCACTTTTGGAGTCTTTTCTCACACTTAGGGAATTTGTGTAAAATAGCGTCCTGTCGCGAACTTACACAACCTGGAATAGAGCACTTATAATACATCTCGATAAATGGAGACACAAGTTATCAATTACTAAATGTATGGAGCACAAATATACGGAAATTAATCTATCTCAACACACAAATGGCAATTGACAAGAATGACAAGTGACGCCGTAACAAATCGAATGGCATCTGACATTAAAAAGATATCATGGCCGCCAGAATTGTCATGTGGTACTTTGCTCGTATATTTCTTACGGCTAGTGATGGACCTTAGAGGATTTTGCGCCGTGGGGGCGCTAATGTGCCACGGTTCACATCGGCTCTGTTAAAAAAATCTAAAAAAACGTAATTAAAGATATATTAAACCAAATAAAAGTGTTATTGTGGAAGTAAACTTGATAACTTTAGCGGTGTATTAAAGATACCAACAAAAAAACAATCCGAGAAAAGTTAAAACGACAAACAAATACTAGTGACTGTGAACTTTTCGTGATCCGAGTTTTGACCAGTCTGTGAATTTTTAACCGATCTGAGACCATAAATTCAGTGTTCAGTGCTCGGGAGTGATTAAAAACGAACATCGGTGTAACAACGGTGCTATTAAAGACATTTTATGTAAAAATATTTTTTACATAACCTCTTTTCCAATAAGGAGTCACATTTTGAAAAGTCATCAATAATATTTTAAAACTAACAACGCCATCTGTTGTAACAAGCACGAACTACATATTAGTCCCAACCGCGCCGTTTGTTTCTGTGACAGCGTATCGATCTAAGGCCTAGCTCAAAAGTACCAAGATAAATCATTAGAGGGCGACATATACAAGTAAACAAACTATTATTGAAAATAAAATAAAAACATGGATGAAATTCTGAAAGCTCTTAAAAAAATCCAACTGGAAATAGATGATCAAAGAAAAGAGATCCGAGAAAGTGGAAACAACGTGACTCAAAAAGTTACACAAAATATCAATAAATTATTAGAGGAAAAAATTTCTGTTCTGGAAAAAAATCATGAAAAACTAAAGGAAAAAGTAAAAAACCAGGAAGAAAGACTCAACTTCTTAGAGAAGCAGGTGAGACAAAGAAATTTGATTTTCTTCGGCATTGAAGAATTTGAATCTTCATATGACACTTTAGAAAAAAATATGCTCAAATGGTTAGAACAACATTTCTCAATTAAACTGTCTTATACTGACCTACAAGAAGTTAAAAGACTAGGGAAGAAAGGAGATAGACCACGCCCAGTAATGGTATCATTCTCGAACCTAGGCATAAAGATCAAAATCCTAAAACAAAAAAGAGCATTGCAAGACACAAACTATTATATGAAAGAAGACTACCCCAGACACGTTTTAGAAAAAAGAAACCAGCTACAAGATCAATTAAAAGCAGAGAGACAAAAAGGAAACACGGCCATTCTAAGGTATGACAAGCTAATCATACTTAAGCAAACATATAAAAGGAAGCCTTCCCGATCACCAACAAATTATACTGAGGACATCCCAAAGGAAAGAAACACACAAACAAATAAAAAGAAAAAATCACAACAGCATGACGCCATAGTGAGAAGATCAAATAGCATCTCAGAAGGAGTAGTTAAACCGAGCATGCTAAACTTTTTGATTAATAAAAACAGTTCATTTAACCAAGAAACTTCCAAAAACGATGATTAGCAATTAGCTACCCCTTCCCGAACTAACTTAACACAGAAATACTTTAATACAAAAAACATAACAAATCCTCCAACCCGGCTGGTCACCGTGGAGGATCATGACCATAACCCTCCAAATAAAACCACAATCCCTATAAATGACAGCACCAAACAAAACTATCACCTAAAACCGGCCAGTACAAAATTAAAGAAAAAAGATGAATTATTCCATGTAGCCACATATAACGTCAGGACGCTATCAACCACCCACCGCCTACTGGAACTGATAAACTCTTTGAAGAATACTGAATATGATGTAATCGGTATTTCAGAAGTCCGACGCCTCGGTACATCTATCCAAGAGTATGACAGCTTCATATTTTGTTATACAGGAGAGACACGAGGATTGTATGGTGTGGGTTTCATCATTAAAAAATACCTGAAAAGAAATATTGTGAGCTTTAGTGGAATATCAGAACGAATAGCTCTCCTAAGACTAAATATGAACGGGTATCAATTGGACATACTCCAGGTCTATGCACCTACAGAAGCCTCAAGTGACAATGAGGTGGATTATTTCTACAATACTGTCAGTGAAACCTTGAAAAACTGTGCAAAAAATGTGATAGTCATGGGTGATTTTAACTCAAAAATAGGACAACCTAGAGCCGAAGAACGCTTAGTAATGAAAAACCATGGATACGGAGTTAGAAACAGTAGAGGAGAACGTCTGATAGAGTTTGCAAACGAAAACAAGATGAGCATAATGAACACCTTCTTTAAGAAACCGAAAAATCAAAGATGGACCTGGAAATCCCCAGACGGAGTCACAAAAAATGAAATTGATTATATATTAACAAACCAAGATAAAAAGGTTAAAAATGTACAAGTCTTAAATATTAATTTTCCCTCAGACCATAGACTTTTAAAAGCATCTCTTCAACTGATAAATGTAAAGAAAAGCCGTATAAAATACAGAAACAATCTAAAAAACACACTAAAAACTGCCTCAGAGAGAGATAACTACAGACTTTTTTTAGAAAAACACATAGACCAACTTCAACTGCAAGAGAATGCTACTGTCCAAGAAAACTATGATAAAATCATTCAAAGCATAGAAAGAAGTTTACAAAATGCTAAACAAAACACCACCAACCCAGGAGTGCTATCAATATACACCGAGAATCTCATAGCCCAGAGAAAACAACTACACAAAACTAAACATAAAACACGAGCACAAAAAAATCAACTAAAAGCTTTATATAAACTCATAAGTAAAAGCATAAAAAGGGACTATATGTTGCACCGATCCAAAACATTTGAAAAACATATAAATACTGCTTGTAGCGTTAAAAGAGCATATAAAGAGCTAAATACACACAAAACATGGATAAAGGAACTAAGAGAAACAAATGAACTTATATGCAATAGGTCTGATATTATAAAAATTGCTACAAATTTCTACAAAAAATTATATGATTCTCAAGAGAATAATAATATAGGAAAAGTCGATAATGCCAACTTGCAGTATACAATGGAATATGTCTCGGAAATAGAGTTGATAGACGAGCTGGAAGTGTCAAAAGCAATTAAAAACCTGAAGACTGAAAAATGTCCAGGTCCAGATGGAATCACAAATGAAGTAATAAAAGAAGGTTGTCAATATCTTGCACGCCCTTTGGCATGTCTGTTTAACTCTATACTAGAGTCAAGTACTACACCCTCTCAATGGTCAGAGTCATTTATGATCCTGCTCTACAAAAAAGGCGACCCAAAGGACATAGGCAACTATCGCCCCATTAGTCTGCTGTCATCGCTCTACAAACTTTTCTCATCAATTATCGAAAAAAGGATTAGTAAGAGAACAGAGATACATCAACCAGTAGAACAAGCAGGCTTCAGAAGTGGATATTCTACAATAGACCATATCCACTCAGTAGAGCAAATAATTGAAAAATATAGCGAGTACCAAAAACCACTGTATATCGCTTTCATTGACTATCAGAAAGCCTTCGACACGATCCTGCACTCTTCCATCTGGACAGCTTTAAGATCACAGCACGTAGAACACAAATACATAGAAGTTATTAAGTATATATACAACAACTGCAGTAGTAGAGTGAAGCTTGAGTCGACAGGCCCGCCAATCTGCATAAAAAGAGGGGTAAGGCAGGGGGACCCTCTGTCACCGAGAATTTTTATAGCGGTGCTAGAGATGGCCATCAGAAAAATCAATTGGAATAGAACAGGATTAAACATTAACGGAAAATATATCAGCCACTTAAGGTTTGCAGACGATATAATTCTTCTATCTGAAAATGCAAGAGAACTAGAATCAATGATACTCTCACTAAAATCGACGAGCGTGGAAGTAGGTTTGCAAATGAATCTTAACAAAACCAAAATTATGACTAATAGCAAAAAATATCCCTTGTATCTAGACCAAAAATTATTAGAGTATGTAGATAGTTACATATACTTAGGAAAACAAGTTTCTTTTGATAAGCAAAACAACGAATTAGAAATTAAAAGAAGAATTTCAGGTGCTTGGAAGAAATTCTGGAGCTTAAAAGAAATATTAAAAGGAACTATGCCTATTAATTTAAAGAAAAAAATCATGGACACCTGCCTGCTTCCCTCCATCACCTATGGATGCCAGACATGGAAGTACACACTTCGAGTGAAAAACATGATTAGGTCCTGTCAACGAAGCATGGAGAGGAGCATCACAAATGTGAGAAAAATACAAAGAATCCCACACAGCACTATACGTAAAAAAACTAAAGTTATAGATGCACTTCAATTCTCACTAAGACTAAAATGGCGCTGGGCAGGACACGTAGCCAGAATGGAAGACGAGCGGTGGACTACCAGACTAACATTATGGCAGGGCCCTATAGGTACTAGGAAAAGAGGAAGACCAACAACTCGCTGGGAAGATGACATAATAAAAATAGCAGGAGAACATTGGAAAACAAAAACCAGGGATAGGAACATGTGGAAAAATCTGGAGGAGGCCTTCACCCTCACGGAAGGGGTTCTTGCATAAGTAAGTGTAGAATAGAGATAGATTATAATAGAAACAACTATAATTAGATAATATTGTATATACATATGTGTTATCGCAAGAAATAAAAGGCTTTTTTATTTTTATTTATTTATTTTATATGTTTATCAAACACCTTAAACAGTGTAACAAAAGCCCGGTAGAAGCCAATATCCAAAGAAGCGTTTTTGAAACTAATTAGCTCGTTATTACGTATTTGTTAGCTGTAATTGAGCTCTTTTAATTAGCGCCAGTTTTAAGTATGGGTTTACATTTTGTGGGACATTAATTTGACATCCTTGTATTTTTTATACGAATTTCTCATAATTAATTAAATACATTTATTAATTGTTTGACGTCCTTGTGTTTTTTATGCGAATTCCTTATAATTGAAAGGTAATATTACATGAAGAAATTGATAAGGAATTTCATTAAACATTATTTTTTATCATTTGGATATATTTTTTCTTTTATTTGATGTAAATTGAAAAATACATACACCCCTTAATTTTCACCTTACTACCTTCAATCGCCGTTTTAAATAGCGATATAAAAAATATATGAAAAACAACGCAACGACTGACACCAATTTAATTCCAATCGTTCAAGCCTTTCAAAAGTTATAAGAGGTTTACATACATACATTCGGACGCATAGCATCGGAGGACCACAAAACGTGAAGATCAGATGAAATCTTGATTTTCGAAAATCGGGGCAAGAACCTTACTCACTTTTAAAAATGTTCGGTAGGAAGTTAAAAATAATGTTTTCTATCTAAACTACTATTAAAATTCAACTATTATATCGGAGTTGAATGATAGGCCTTTACCTGGTAACAAATGGAACATTTTATCTCCTCTGCCGACAATGTTTGTGATATAGTTTCACTATTATCCGATGAATACAGCGGGTTTTCTTTATCGTGTTTAATGTCACTTACTAAATGTTCATGTCTCTGAAAATATTAAATAAATGTGTCAAATCAAATCAATGAAGTACCCTCACGCCTATTATCCTGATATACCCGAAGGAGTAGGCAGAGGTGTGCTAGTATCTCTACGACTCGTACGTCCAGTAGATATAATAGAACATCCACGATTAGCCAAGGTACTTGGGTCCATGATGTGATAGGTGGCAAATTAATGAAGACGAAAATTTGTTAATGTCTCACGTCTTCATATTAAGGTACATTTCTCGACATAGTAACTTAAAGCCTCCATGTTGGTCCGGGCCCTCAAAGTATACCATCTGCCTATGTATTCGATAGTATCAGACAGTAAGAGGTGAACATTTATTCAAATGGGTCTTTATTAACAATAACATTGGTAGTAGAGTGCTGTGCAGCAACTTATTTTTCCTTTCCTTAAGGCATGTGCTGCAACACAGCCGCCGCATCCCGCTCCGGTACGCGGAGTGACGCAAACTTGTATACACTTTAACCGCACAGAGGCGCGGTGACAGTGTGTTATACCATGCGGTTTTGTATACAAATCAAAACATTTCAGTACAAAGTTTAAATCCGCATCGCCGCACCCCGGAGCAGTGCCCTATGCAGTGTGAATTTTACCTAAGTTCTGTACTGGACACTGTACTATTCTGCTCTGAATGAAAGAAAAGGCAGAAGTAAACATTAGATCAAGCACCCCGGCTACAGGAAAACGACAGACATATAACACCTACAATGTCTATAGGTGACATTGTTTTTTACCAGCCACCAGGGGCCGTTCTATGACAACTTAGAGTAGTATTATTCCAGTACTGCTGTCTATCAGCATAAAACTGCGACTTATTTTGAACGCAATAAGGTCACGTTTTCAAGTTGGTAATTGATATCACTACAATACTTTACGGTGGTTCGATTTCCTTACAAAAAGCAATTGCCAAATATAATTATGTAGCACAACAATTTCACGTAAATATTTAGGATTTTTTCCATAAACCGTTATAGAAAAATCCTGACAATATCCTGAAATTTTCCATAAACTTTTATGGAAATTTCACATAGAAATTTTAATTTCGACTTATTTTTTATTTCTGTATGAAAGTTTAAATATCTAAACAGTAAAAATATAGTACATGCGTATGTCTTGTACCATATTTGACCCCTTAAGGTCTCATGGTATGGCCCTTATGCTTGTTCACTATTTTATTCGATAAAAAATAAATAATTACCTCACTGCCACCATTTTTAACCATCTCTAGATTCTCAGTACGATAAGGTTGGAAATGTTTTGGTAATTGTGGACACCATGGAGATTGCAACACACTATTTTGAATAGCTATTTTATTATTAGTATATTTCACAACGTTTAGATTTTTTTCGGGACTATTTATAAAGGTATCTTTTAAATCTGAATGCTCTGCTGTAGAACTGTAAGTAATTTTCTTATTTGTAAGCTCAATTCGTTTAGCTTTTGCTGAGAGAACAGATGTCAGGCTTTGATAATGTTCATTTTGTAGTACAGACACGTCTTTCACAAAACAGTTTCTCGCGAATTTTTGATTGTCCTTTGTACCAAACACATCACTGTGAATATGTTTCGTTTCCAGGCTAGTAGTGTTTGGATTTTGTCTTAAAATAGAAATTATATCTTCGTTCCTTGAGCAAATTTCTTCTTTATCTTTCGTACAAGGATAATTCTTCATATTATCTTGCTTCCTTATAAGAATAATTGGTGATTCTCTAATTTTCTCAATTAAAGTGTGTTTGTCTTGTAATTGAGAAAACTTCAAACTAATTTCATCTAAAGTACACGTTTGCTTATTTTGACTTAAGTCACAAGTTCCTTTTATGGCATTTGAAATTTGTGACAAATGTTGATCATCAATAAAAATTTGTAATGTGTTGATAATTTCCAAAAACATTTGTAGTTTAGATGTAGAAATATAAACTTCACCTTTATAAATATAGTTTAAGACTGCAGCCATGGCTTCGTATTCAAACTCTGGTAATATAATGCATGATAAATCTTCTTCGGTTGAACTTGAAGTCAGCAAGAACTAAAAACATAATTAGGAGTAAAATGACACGAGATAAGTAAAAAAATATATTGCATCTATGATGTTAAATATATTCCAGAGAAAATTCTATGCACTAGGTTGCATCTGAAGTCAAAATATTACTTTTAAATTAGGCTTTGATTCGCGCAGAACAGGAATTAGGTATCTAGGATTTATAGACTTAACCAAATGTTAAAAAATTAATCCCTGAGATCTCGCAGTGATAATTGAGATACTGTGATAATTAACAATTTGCAGTCAAAGACTTATTATAGAATTCTTGTGTGTTCATCAGTTTTTCTATTTATATTCGCATAAAAAAATAGAAAATGGACTGTATGAAAATGAATCCAATTTCCAATGGTGAGGATGATGACTTTATAATAATAATTAATCAAATATCCTTGGACAAAGTATACTAATTTGTCGGTAATCCTATTCATCTGTAATCCCAAAGTAAAAAAAATATTTGTTTGCAATATGGATGTTAGTCAATTATATTACACATAGAAATATTTCTACACATATAAATACCGGAATAAATTTAATAAA
>DVZN01001350.1:0-10349 GCA_018237365.1 Caria ino melicerta
TACTAGTATGTAGTATATACCTCTGCCTACCCTTTCGAGGACATATGGGCGTGACGATATTTATTTATTTATTTTTAAAAGAAAAGGAAATCTGAAAATAAACGTATAATTTTTCATGCTATTTAAGATACGGCAGGGCTCCTGAACTTGTATCACCTTTATGTTGTATCATGAAATAGAGTATTTTGGCGAAAAATCTAAAATATTTATTTGTTACATTAAAGGGTAGGCAGGAATAGCGCGTGAGTGAAACAGGAAAATGAGGAGACATAGAAACGAGAAGTGCGTTTGGTTTATTTTTATGGTTTGTGAAAAATATTTTTATAAAAAAAACCGAGAGCTAGGGACGTCGTCGATATTACGGAGTCGGTAATACCGGCGACTTTACGACAAAACGGGAGGGCTGTGAAACTTTCGTGTAACCTGTCTGTTAGCTTTTAGTTATGGGGATGTTTCTGTTTACAGGTACAGGGAGGCGCGCCCGGGCCGCCTGCGGGCGCGGGCGCAGCGCTGAGCGGCGCCCCGCACAAGGACGAGTGGTTCGTCTGAGGCGGCCCGGTCGGGCCCGCAGGGCGGGGGCGCCGTACCGGCCCCCTACCGCACCCAGCGCACACACACTGCCACACACACCACCCCCACACGGCCCACGGTACGTGTGGGATACACTCGTGGCTCGTATCACAACCTACAAAGGCGTAGCCACCGCTGTACCGGCCACATCCATGGCATGTACTACACTGTCCATATTATCATGATCCTAGTATCACAGGTTCGCATAAAATATTGTACCTTTATGAAACCACTATGCAAGGGAAACTTTTACAAATACCGTCGAGCACTTGCATGAATGAGTAAGTACTCCAATACCGACTGTGATGTGACATGAATGAAATGAAAAAAAAATGAGGCGACGGGAAAAAGTTTCTCCTTGATAACTATTGCGAAACTGCGATACACTGTTACTGACAATATTATCGTGATATCGTGTTAGTATTGGCAATGAAATATAAGCCAATAATACGGAGCCTGTAGCCTGCAGGGGCTCCAGCATGTGCAAGCAATACAGTTGAGTTTAAAAGGATCGGGTTAAAGAACATCCTGACAAATTTTGATACAACGCCCCGTGGGCATATATTCCACTGCCAATATATGATCATGAATGACTAAGTGTCATAGGATCGTATAGCGATATCGCGATACAGGCCTATCGGGCACTTTGCGGTCTAGACGGCCGCAACTACGATCAGTGGCCGCAACGACTGAAATTACTAAATAAATACTTTGCCGGCAAGTGCGCGACATCCGTGAGGTTTCTGTAGTTTACTCCAGTCACTGCGACCACTGATCATGGTCGTGACCGTCTAGTGCGCGAGGTGCCTTTCAATGTTATTATGGTAATCTTAACAGTGTTATACACGCCATTGTGACAAGCTACGCCACCAATGGTAAAGTTGTACCAAGTTGTGTGCCGTCATATCTATCATACAGTTATATGGACTAAACGTGCTGGTTCCGAACTTGTAACTGGCATTGTAACAGAATGCTGTACTATGTGCTGTAAAGTGCTATAACTTTATTTAATTTTGCAAGTTAACTTTACTATAGAAGTTACATCGATACAGGTAAATCGTGTCACACCTTTAAAACTATTAGTAATCTTCGAAGCCCAATATGAACTGCTGTATAAACAATGGAATAGAAACTGCGGCGTAGAACTACGTGTTTAAGCAATACTAATCAATTACGCGGATTCTGCTGACCACAGACTAAACTAATTTGAAATTATCGCTATCTCTCTTTAAAGAACGTAAAAGAAAGATACAATATAAATTTAGTAATGTCAAATTAATAAGCATTTAAAAAATCTATAAAGTTTAGTCAAAATAAAACGATTAATATCTCAAATCGTTCAAAACCTGTATCAGTTATTGTGCGAATTTTGTCAGTACTAAATATATGCCGTCTCTTTATTACTGAATAGAGATGAGATAGCAATAGCTTCAGAGACGACAGCAGAATCAGCACCATTGTATGACTGGCTTTCCATATTAGCATAAAACATTGTTAACAGTGTCTTTAATATCAGTAGCATGGAGCTTGTTCCATTGCTACGATGAAATATATTATAACCAGCAGCGTGATTTGGAAAAATATATTTAATAAATAGTAGCTTATGTTTAAAAAACTCTGTAAATACATGTCATAATAATATTTGAAACACACAAAAACCAAAATAATTATTAAATTGTCTACCCACACTATTGTACCCCTGTTGTATAATTATGCTATAAATTTAATATTTATAGCATCCATACTGACACGATATTATTAGTAAAAAGCGTAAATATTAAACGTAAAAAATATCGAAACATTGTTGTGCATGTATTATTTCTTAATGAAATAGCTGAAAATATTTGTATTCTTATTCATCCTAAAAATCACAACTTAATCTAATAACATTTTAAAGTAGAGTACCTACTTAACGATTTATCTATTGAAAATTTTAAAGAAATCTCAGTTTATTATAAACAAATACTTCAATAGGATAAATCGTTTTTATCGAGTTTTATAACGTATTCGCCTAAGGAAGCCAATCGAGAATTTTCAGGTTCGATACTCGATAGGAAAGAGCGTATTTGTGATGAATATCACACATATGTAATTTCTGCGTATGGGTGTATCTTATATGTATGTCTACTTTTACATAATATGTATTAGTATCGTCGACCAACACCCATATCACGAGAATACATTTGTTTACTCAGGGGTTAGATCATTCGTGTTCATGCTGAATAGACATTTATTTCTTCAGACAAAATCCTCGCTATATGAGTATCCAAATATTAATGAACCACTTCAAAGCCACGAAGTGTTTTATATAACATTAAGTCTTTATCTTTTTATTTTATAAAAAAGATAAAGATTGAATAGAATATACACGCAGATAACAAAACTAATTATTGGTGCCAGTGACATAAATTTCAAATATTAAATACTTTACTTTTTTTACTTCTTCTATAAAGAAAAATAACGTGTAATTACGAGTTTAATAAAATATGTAATTTTAAAGTTTGAAAAGTGTATTCGTATTCGTATCGTGTGGCGTTTGTGTGGATGAAACCTGACCAATCTTACACGGCTTGTGTTAGGTAATATCGTTAAATTATCTTTATCAGACCGTTGATGTATGAAGCAAACGCATAACGTTTTTTACTTACGATCTGACAAAGAGAATCTTGTTCTAAAGAGCCATAAAAATAGCAACAAAAGATCATCTTTTTATGTATTGACTACATAATAATTCTATATTTATTTAATAATAGTGGTTGTTTAAAATGGTATTTAAGGTCTTACTGGCATCATTTTTACAGGGAGAATAAACAAACTCCAGCCGTGTTCTTTATTATAGAATCTACGAAATGAAAAACAGCCAAAATATCCATAGGGTAAAAGGTAATATTAGGGCACTCCTAGAAAAAGTCGACTGCAAAAGAGCGAAGCTAACTGGAAGTTTAAGCAAGGCAAATTACTAGCTTTGATAAAGTTTTGATTACAAAAAGCAAGGCAAATTACTAGCTTTGATAAAGTTTTGATTAAAAAATAGACTTTCAAACAGCAGTTTGTGATACAAACTATAGTATTTCTTAAAGCTTTAGATATAGTAAGTAATCTCTCTTTGAAAATGTTCAGCCAGATATTTTCTTTTGCAGGTGTACTTGGAAATCTTATACTCTACATAACTTCACTACAAAAATGATTATAGATAGTACAGTAATTAAATAATTGATAAAAAACATGAATTTAAATAAATATTGCGCAAATTTATATATACCGTTGCCAGTTTGACTTTAAATTTAAATATTATGACCACTACTGTGATTCATATTATATCATAGTGAAAATTCATGGTGCATAATTGGAGATGATTGAATTTAAAAATACTCTTTATAATTGTAGGTACAATATAATAAAATCCTAGAAAGATTATTATTTTGCGAAGTGAAATTTGTTATTAAATTGTAACTAATAGATGAAATTACAATTGTCATTAGTTATACAATACGTTTATCGGAATAAAATAACTCTCAAGTTGGTGATACACATACTCAAATTTATCGATAAAAATTCCACTTAAGCAAAAGGAATGACAATGAAATTAACAATAATGTATGTCCATGTACATTTAAATATGAAGACAATCAACTTAAAATAACCTGTAACAAATTATAAGAAAACCATAGAAATTATAAAATGATCACATTTTTAATAATGTAGAAGTAACTTATCATATACATAATATACTATGTAGAATTTGTTTATTTAATACACAGTTATGCACAATGGAATTTTGCTCACAACGAATAATCGAAACAGTCGCTTTACTGCCGCCAATGGTGGAATATTAACTGCTATTTTGTCACATATCTCGGTCTTTGGGATCACCTATCAAAATTCATATAACCAACATATTAAAATCTATATGTATAGGAGAAACATTAAAAATAAATTGAAACCCTTACATATCTGTTAAAATATTTATAAATGTACTTTGTACCTCCGCGGTTCTGCCATAACATTTTATCTTCATGTAACTTTAGGCCTGAAAGTTCGCACTAGTTTATATAGGAGCTTTTCGATTGGCCGAATAGTTTATTGGCGTTTTAAATAATACGCACAAAACTGTTCCAATTTTTAATGTTATAATTTTTATTAATAAAAAATTATATATCTGTAAGTTTATGAATCATAAGTGTAGGACTCTATCGTATTGCATCAATATCTTCTTTTTTCATTATTTTTCTACTCATAATAGTTTAATCTATGGAAATAGTGAAATTCTCTTTCTGTGAGTTAATTCTTTCACAACAATCACAATACATTTATAATATAACAATTGGTTATAAAATATGGTTTCAGTTTTTCAAAACTCTTTCGTTTGTGGTAGAACCGTAAAAGCTATAACCAAATAGGGCAGACATAATTTGTAATCAGTTTCTCGATTGTGTCGCGTTTGACTGGGTGTCGCTTACGGAGTTGATTGTGGAATAAACTATGTTAAGTTCCGAAAAGATATAGTAGATATAAGGTATATATTGAGTGATAGATATCATGAATTCTATCCAGTGAAATTGTATTGTCATTGGTAAATAGAGTAACTCTTGTAAAGCTGTTTGTATACGTTCATTTGATAGCACGTAGCGTGTGTAGAGAATTATACAATAACAAGAGTGTTGTTTACTTCCTCGGCCTGATGTTTAGATGGGGCATGAACACGACAATATCTTTACATCTCTTAATATTACTTTTGTACTCTAGTGATAATTTTTTACTGAAACTCAAGAGTTCGAATGTATGAAACACTAATTAATATAAGTATTGCTAATTTTTATAAATAGGCGCAGGTCGGGGAAAATAGTTAATAAAATTTAAATATAGTTACGCATATTTTTGTCTGTGCATATGGTATGTGATCTTCCCTATCAATAATAAAGAAGGTGTCACCCATTCTTGTGTGTAATGTACCTATGTGTAGATTTATCTGCGATATCGTGACGCGATCGAGAATGTACAGCCGAGAGGACGCGCGTCGCGAGCTGAGTGACAGCGAGTGCGCACACATATCAAACGTGTCCTAGCGATGCGTTTCTTGCTAGCCGAGCGCTTCGCGACGCGGTACGGCCGAAGTTTTACCCGTTTTAGTTAAGCTTCACATTAAGTCCTATTTGTTCAAGCTCTATGTTTATTAAATAATCCTAATTTAGCGTTTAAGGGGCATTGTTTATTTGCGTGATAAGTAATTATGTCAGCGGGTGAAGCGAGTTGTACCGAGTCGCGGACCGACAGACAGTCTATCCGAATGTATGTAACACTAATTTTAGCGAAGATTTTTTAGGTGAATTTTTACTCGTTTAGAAAAGGCGCGCTGCGCCGCACGCGTTTCGTGGGTGTCCAATTTTTGGTGTTGCCATAAACGCAGTGGAAATTTAACGATACATTAAACATTTTTGGCTTATTGTTCGTATGTTATTCTCTTATTCTACCTATATATATTGTCCTTCTCCTTTTTTACGAAGTTACAAGACGAAAAACACGCAACGTTCCTGAAAATAGGAGATAACCATCGACTATAGATATCATAAATGTTAAAGATACGCCGCTGTGTTATTTTCAATAGAAGGAAGCAAATGACGAAGTAGGTCACCTGACGGTAAGTGATCACTACCGCCCACGAACAACTGCAGCATCAGGGGTCGGACAATTTTATTACAGACCTTTTAGGAATAGAATAGGAAAGTTCATAAAATCATATTGTTTCCGAAACACTGACGTTTATTTTGATTCTGCAAATGCCCAGTATGAAGTAAGCAGTGTCTACAAAATCGAAAAGTAGATGTAACGCAAAAAACTTAAAATTGTTGTGGTTGAGGTATATAGACGTGATGTCCGAAAGTGGCATTTAGCGGCGGGGATTAAATCGATCAACTCCTCTGAGCTTCAGCTGTGGTATGTACGCCAAAAGACACAAAGAAAATAACCATATTCAGTCTCTACATCTGCGCAATGCCAAAGCCTATCAGAAAAATATCAAGTTGCTCTTCGTTGGTTGTGGTGTGGAAGGAGTTGGTACTGGGCCTATGAGATTTGGTGACACCGAGAAAAGACGCGGTGCATATCTTTTATGGGTTAAGACTTCACTTGCGCACTGTAACTGAATAAAATTATAAATACTGCCACCAACATTAAGTAATCTTACCCGGTATTTACACGAAATTCAGTATATGCCCATATTTTTTACAATCCCGCCAAAAAACTCGGATCCACAGATGGTAAATTGAAGGTACATAGTCTGCAGCCTACTGAATACCGATTAAACTGAGTTTCGATACAGTCACTGTGAAATTACTTAAGATATCAGAGAAAAATTAAAGTGTAATCAAGTAAAACAGTGATGATGAATTAATTATTCTACGTGGATTAGTGATTTATTGAAATGACAAATAAATTTAATTTGGTTAAGCGCCATCTACCGAGAATATCAAGAACTATTTAGAAAACTATCTGCCATGCCGAGACTCAACGCATCAAAGTTCACAAAAATACCGCCGGTTAAACTTTTGCCTGCGAGCTTTTTAATTTTACAAAATGGGTGATGTTTACAAAAGAAAATGGAAATAATAGATCTTTGTTGTGTATCTTTATATTTTTATATAATACGGTTCATCTAAATCATTGATATAGATACCGAAATGTGGAGTGAGCTTGGCGCTTGCCTTCAGCTCAAAGCTTTATTTATTTAAAATCAAGTTTTCAATTTGTTATTTCAGTCGCGTGTAGAGTGTTTGTTCGGGTGGGTGTATGATTCCCTTCAACGTATTTGTAGCGATCTTTTTCGTCTCTGGAATGTTAAAAAGTAATTTATTTTAACTCAAATATTTTTAAACTTAACATTTTGTGAATTAATTTCGTATTTGTGTGTTATGAGAACTTTGTGATTTCAATCAGACATATTTAATGACAGTGAAAAGTTATATTTTCGTATTCATGAAGTAATTTGCGCGGGAAAAAATATATTTTGTAAAGTGTGAGTGAAATGGTGTAAAATGTGGGGACAGTGGTTACTGGTAGCGTTGATGGTGATAACAGTTGCTGGCAAGGGGAAGCATCATCGGAAACAAAAACCTGGTAACTTTGTTAAAAGTATCAGATATTAGCTTTGATTTTATTAACTGTAACTAATTGTTCCTTAATTCCTGTTATTTAAATAAACTTATCCAATTATTAGGTTTCCTTGTCTCCCGTAATGATTCAGGCTCCTCGGTAGACCGACTGCCTTCCTGCCAGGCAGTTCGTAAAAGGCGAGCGTAGGCTTACTTTCATTAGTATCTTGACATATCACTAGGTGGTAGAGGTGCTGACGGCAGCACCTTTACGTAGGTGCTGCCGTCAGCGCATGACGCTTTGACGCTGTCGTGTTCTGGCTTAGAGGGTAAGGTGGCTACCTTACCCTGCCGGCTGGTAACCTTACTTTTGCACAAGACCTAACACCGCTTCGGGTTGGCGAAGCACCATTTCCAAATTACCTCCTTTGTTATCTCCTTACAGATGGCGTGAATTCCTTACCTTCGTGTCTGCTACATTCCGTCTGCTTGTCTGCCTTCCTATTTTTAAATATCTTGATAATTGCACTGACACTAGCACTCCGTATTTTCATCTTTCCTTATAGTCTCTTCGCTTATTACGTGAAATCCAGAATACATATTAAAGTATACTATGAAAGTGACCGTAAATATAATCGATCCATGTAGTTAGGTAGGTACATACCAGGTCTACAAAGTACTGGTGTAGCAGTGATCAAGTATTTCTTTAGTCTGTCTAAGGAGAAACAAAAATACACACAAGCATATAATTACAAAACAGCCTATTGTACTTGTAGAACACTGACGTAGACCTCCTCCACCATGTGGGGAGTTTTGGGTATAGTTGCCTCGCTAAGCAGGCAAGCGTGTAGTGACGCGGTGCAGGTAGGTGTGTGTGTTACGGACTGTGTTGTCTCGGAAAGGCTTCTCTTTTCCCTGCTATTGCCACTGTTGCAACTCACACCACAGTGTAGGTGTAGGTACCATCAAATATTACATATAACACCTATGTAACACCCGTGTTCGTGCAAAATAAATCATTTCTGTCTTACTTATACAGCACAACTTTATTCATAGTGCAATATTATTAAGATTATATAACAAAATTTGGCAGGTAGATAGTTGCAGATCCGATATGGTAGGTGAACTTGGTTTTTATTCGTAGCACTGGGTGAAAAGGAGAGTGAAATTTTCGAGATGACGAAATTGAGTTCGGGCGGAGACAGGGATAGAGGCTGTCTCTCAGTGTAGAGATAATGCACTTCTTGAAATTAGGTATTTATCGTTACCAGATTTAAAAACAAGCAATAATTTAAAGACGAAACAAAAAACGCCGTCTGTAAAAATGATCATCAGAAAGGAAAATCAAAACCTTTTATTTTTAATACTTTAGTAAAAATTCATTTTTTTAATTTTAAAACGTAGGCAAGCATGAGGCCCGAAATTCATCGTTTTGTTATTGATTTTTTAAAGTACCCAGTATTGCTCGTGCTTATCAGTACGAATCTATCGATGCCCCATCAGCATCCTTGACGCCGTTCAGGCTTCAGCTGGGGAACATAGAAATAATACATACCATTTGTAAAATATAACCTCTCTTTCTAAAGCAGTCTGGTAACAATTAAAAAAGAACGAGGATGTTTACTGCTATTTCTTTTCGTTAGATACAGTCTTCCAAAATGGTGGTAGATTATCCGTAGTGACAATTTACGAGTTTGATACAAGCCATAACGTCTGTTTTGAGCTTGTGTTAGGGTCATGGGACAAGGTTTGTCTGCCTGCTCGCGATAAATTTTAAAACGGTTGCAATTTGATAATAAAGAGAATAGTTCATAAGAAAGGTTTAGGTGTAAATTTTATATAGTTGTAGGTTTTGTAGAAATTCGTTGGGGTTTAATGAAAGTTAATGTTTTCATTGTTGATCGAGCCAAGCCCGCTCCCAGCCAGATATGTGGCGAGGATGTAGTGTATTTAGTGTTCTCTAACAATCATGACAACATGATATGGTGCGTGAGTGAAATTGCGAGCAATTTCTAGTTGGTTAGTAAAACAGCTGTAACACAATATGGCGTTCACCTTACAGCATTTGTACGTGACGCGTGCATCTGCAAACAGTACGTATGGATAAAGACGTCACAGCTAACCCTAACAAATCAGTGTCGGGATCAGGAAGCGGGATCGAATGTCCAGTTCACGCTCCGGTCTCAGTTCCAGGAAATTGCAGCCCATCAGTGTTTACACGGATACCTTACCGTCGGTACCGGCGATAAATGGATAGGATTCTTAGTACACCGGTTCTAATGAATAGTAAACGTTAAATTTTTTTTTGACGAGATATAATTAGTTAGGTATCCTTTCTAAAAACCTGACCGCTATATAACCACTAACCCACTAACTAATAATAACTAAAAAGGGAAATAAATCTTATAATGCTTATGAACTTTAGCTCTCGGGACTTGTCAAAGCGCAGGAAATGGTTAACTATATATGTATATACAGGTTATATCTGCCTGTATATATACAGCTTATATCTTCACGCCAAGTCCTTTGCGGAGAGGCAGAGAATATCGAGTGATAAGTGTACTTGCCTAGCTTTATCCACATTTATTAATATCTTCATACATACACACCGGATTTAAAGACTTGACACTACCCTCGGATAATA
This sequence comes from Caria ino melicerta, assembly GCA_018237365.1. Lineage (NCBI taxonomy): Eukaryota > Metazoa > Arthropoda > Insecta > Lepidoptera > Riodinidae > Caria > Caria ino. The sequence continues at coordinate 10,303 of DVZN01001350.1, forward strand.
CACGAGTGAATTGGTCGTGAAATGTCAACCTAGGTTTCTCCAGGTCT